>PVLD010024779.1:0-24847 GCA_004027595.1 Dinomys branickii
AACAACATCAACAACAACAACAACAGAAAAAAAACACCGCTTGTTGCTGCTTTACATATTGATATCTTCGAAGTGTGTGTTCAGGCTAATACATACAGATATACACTATTAGATTAATAGTGGGTTTCTCCTCTTTACAGAAAGATGATTTCTGTTCCTGTTGTATTTTTTTAGATTCCATGTACTACAAAAGAGGACAAAGCAGAAGGGAGGCTGTAATCAGACAAGAAGGGAAGAAGGCGGCTGAGGGGTGGGTAATAAGGAGCACGATATGGTCGGAGTACTTACATACACCAAAATCTGCTCCCTTTAGGATGGAACTGGAGGGGAGGATGAGATGAAAGCGGTGGTGGGGGAATGCTTAAAGTCAGTTATGTGCATGTACCAATCTGCCAAAAAAAAAAAGCCATTCATCTGTATGACCAATATGCACTAATAAAAATGTGAAAAAAACAGAAAAGGGATTATTCCCTCATTCCTTTTTTAATTTTCAAAATACAGTGCATAGTGTGAGATTTAGGCCTTTCTCAGAGGATGTTATGCTAAGCAAAATACCCAGATACAGAAAGACAGTACCGTATGCTCTCACTTATATGTCGCATCTAAGAAAGTCAGACTGATAGAACAGAAGAACACAGGGGTGGCTGCCGGGGGTTGGGGGGCGGGTTGGGGGACGTGGGAACACTGGTGGAAGGTATGAACTCTCAGTATAAGGTGAATAATTTCCAGAAACCTAATGCAGACGCAGAGAGTTAGACAGGTATACAGTATTGTGTGACTGAAATTTGCTAAGAAACCAGGTCTTCAGCGTTCTCACCACACACACAAACACAAAGGTAACAGGTGATAGGTATGTTAATTAACTTAATTGTGCGTAATCATTTCTTACCATACTTATACACTAAAGCACCACATGGTACACCCTACTGTGAATATATACAATTTTGATTGTTAAGTGTGCATCAGTGAGGCTGAGAAAAAGTCTCAATCTATAGCCAAAAATTACCATGTTGTTTGTCAAGTTTTGGGAAACTAAAGTTATTCATCTGCCAAGTGCCCGGGACGATGTGCTATGCCTGAAAGTATGAATTATAAGTTGAGATTGTAAGCCTTTAACTGTTGGATTTCTTTGGCCATTTAGTGCTTAGCCTATAGCTAAGGTAAATGTATATGCTTGGTAAATATATAGGTTGAATGAGTGACCCTGGATGACCATAATCATGCAAACTTTCAGGCCTTTCTCTTGCTCAAACTTTCTTACACACCAGCACCAACTTCATTTCGTTCTGTTCTGCAGCTTTATGAGGCATGAGATGGTTTCATGTGCAAGTCTTTGAAGCAATGAGCTTGAGCTGAACTTCTGAACAAGTGCTCAAGAGAACCTTGCTAGATTGAGTTAGGGGATCAGTTAGTCTGGAACTGGAGGTCAAAGATGCTGTGGTGTGGCCTAGCAGGCCATTCTGTGAACTCTAAGTCTCGGCCAAAGCTTAACTGATCTCTGGCGGGGCCTTCTCAGCTTGACCAGTGCAGTTCTCCAGACACATCCTGTTGGAGCACAACAGCAGCTGCCTGACTTTTACTACCCCTCTCTCCTACCAATCAAATGAAAACAGCCCCAGTCCCTCATTTATAAAGCACTGCAGCATTTGTGGTCCCCTCTCTTACTATCTGGGAATTTGCATATGTCTAAAACACCAAGGAAAGCAGCTTACCAGTTTACATAAAAATCTTGCTAACACAGACTTCAGGATGAGAGGAAGATACATCACAGGATGAAAGGCTAGGCACTAAGAAAGGTGAGAAGCCTAGAAACAGCAGAGTTCACGCACTTTCGTACACTGCTGATGCCTAGCAAACCAGCCCAAATTTAAGCAGTTTAAAACAATGTTAATAGCTGGGCATGGTGATGCATTCCTATAATTCCAGCATTTGGGAGGCTGAGGCAGGAGGATCACCATGAGTTTCAGTCCAGCCTGAACTACACAGTGAGTTCAAGATCAGCCTGAACTACATAGTGAGCACCTGTCTCAAAAAACAAAAATAAAACCAAACGAACAAAAAACACAATCCAGTATTGCTATCATTCACACTTCCATGGCTTGATGTGGCTTGCCTGGGTGATTCTTGTTTGGGGTCTGAGGCTAGAGTCATTGGAATGTTTATTTTTGCTGCTTCAGCTTTGTGGATGAATAGTTAGAGGGTAGATACACAATCTGGTTGGAGCTCCTACCACTAGCATGTCAGTCTGGGGCAAGTAGGCCTCCTTATGTGACATCCAGCTTCCCCTCTATCCTCCTTCCTTCCTTCCTTCCTTCCTTCCTTCCTTCCTTCCTTCCTTCCTTCCTTTCTTTCTTTCTTTCTTTCTTTCTTTCTTTCTTTCTTTCTTTCTTTCTTTCTTTCTTTCTTTCTTTCTTCTCTCTCTGTTTCTCTGTCTCTGTCTCTCTCTGTCTCTCTGTCTCTGTCTCTGTCTCTCTCTCCCTCCCTCCCTCTCTCTCTCTACTCCTTCTTCATTTAGGGCTTTCACATTAAGCTAATTCTCCAGCCCCTTAAAATTTTTTTTTGTTTCAATTTTAAGACAGGGTCTTGATATGTTGCCCAGGTTGCATTGGAACTTATGATCCTCTTGCCTCAGCCTCCCAGACTGTTGAGATTACAGGCATGCACCACCATATCTGGCTTCTAGCTTTTTTTACAAACAAGATTTTCTAATCTCAGCACCACTGATGTTTTGGGTTGCTTTGTTGTGCAGGCTGTTGTGTACATTGCAGACATACTAAACATAGCACCCCTGATTTCTATTATTAGATGTTGTAAGAATGTCTTCCAACTCCTCTCCTATCCAGCTGTGATAACCAAAGATGTTTCCAGATATTGCTGAATGTTCCTGAGAAGCAAAATTTCCTCGAGTTGAGACCCATTCCCCTCAAGATAGTGTTGCAAGGAACCCAGATGGGAATTGCAGAGCTTCCTGTGACATAGCTTGGAAGTTATGTCCAGGAGCTTCCTCTGCATTCTTCTTCAATTCCTTGGCTTCAGCCAGAGTCAATGGATTGAGGGCTACACAAGGTGTGAATTTAGAAGAGATGTTTTGCGGAGCAGGGAGATAGGGATTTGTTGGCAGGATAGCTCCTGGAAGCACTCCCAGGACTTTTCCTGCTGATCATCAGTGTCCATGCACAACTAAGCTGGATGCCCATTTCTCTGAGGGGTGCTGGTCAGACGACACCTAAGTCATGGTTTCTGTTGTTGAAGAGCTTGGAGGTCATTTGAAAACCAGAGTGTTTCAATGCAACATGCTAAGAGATGAGCTGTTGAGAGCGGAACATGCAGGGGGAGGCTGGGGAGGGGCCGTGCAGTGCGGATGCTCCCTTTCTGAGATCTGGAAGATGAATGAGTCCATCCACGAGGAGAGAGAGGCCACATTGCGGGGGAAATAAGCACAGTCCCACGAAACTGCAGGCCGTATGTGGAGGTAGTGGCTACAAGCTGTAGTGTGTCGGCACGGGCCTGTGCTGAAGCGATTTCTGCAGGAAGGGGAGAGATGGAGTATGGGGTGTGGGGAAGTTGTCCTCCAGGCTAAGGACCTACCCTTTGATTTCACAGCTAGTTCTTGGCTGTTGTTTTGCTCACCTCCAGGCACTAGGCCATGACACATCCGTATTTGTACAAACAGTAGTGAGGCTTTCCTTTCCAGGTACCTGCACCCTGAACTTAGGAGGCAGACAGCTCTGAGCACTGTAAACCAGGCTTGTCACGATTCTGTTGCAGCAGGGGTGGGGAGGCCAAGAAGGACAGATAGGTGTGTGGGTGGCTACTAGGCACCAGACCCGTTGACAGGGGCTCTGGAGACCTCCTCTCTCAGATTTTGGGGAAGCTGCATGGATGCATTGTCCTCTGATATAACTGAGTTTCAGACTTTAGGTGACTTGGTAAGTGATGTGTATTAAACTGTGGAGCTAGGGGTGGTCCCAGGTTTATAATGTTGAATACACATACATATATACACACATACATAGGTGGTATTATCAAATAAGGGAAAAAGGAGGGAAGAGAGATAGAAAATTAAACAAACGAAGCTATTTGCTTTATGACTGCAGTGCTGGAAAAGGTTAATTTGTAGTTATTGTCTCAAAGTGCAGGCTCAGGGAGGTGTCCCTTGGTTCTGGTGCCCTCCCTTGCTGCTCTGCCCATTTGCTGCCCACCACAACAGTTCCAGCAGCAGCAGCGAGAGTCAGCAGGGAGGTTTCCAATATGCTAGGAAAATGTAGTGAAGGAACCTTTTACAGGTTCCCAGCCGTAAAAGGCCCCCAAGGAAAGAGACACCAAGTCTCTAGGCAGACATGTGGCTGGACTTTGACTAAAATCCTTATCAATTCACTATTCTCTGGGCCATTCCACAATCTACCAAGATGAGCATTTCTTTTTTTGTTGTTGTTGTTGTTTGCCTGTTTTGTTTTTTGTCTTTGGATTTTTGGTTTTTGTATTTTTTCTGCTGTTGAGAAGATTAATTGTCTGACTAAATTTGCAAGATGAGCATTTCTGTTGGAAAAAAAAATCCTCCCATTTATTGGGATCAGAGAGACAATACTTTCAATTGCAAAGGTGTGTCTCCATGGGAGCCACTGTGGATAGCCCCCCAGTAAATCCATCCCTTTCCCCAGGATAAGGTTCCAGCTCCTCATCCTGGCATACTGAGGCTTCCTGCTGCAGCCTCACCATCTGCTGTGTGCAAACTTCACCCACATTGAGGTCCTTTACCTTCCCTCCCCATGAGGCCCTTTTTCCCGTCATGCACCTCCTTTCTCCCTCCTGTCTGGTGCCTCCTGCTCGTTCCTTCAGATCCTGACTACTTATTTGGCACGTGTCTGGGAGAATCTCCTATGAGCAAAGCCTTGTGATGAGCAAGACCCAACCACTGGCCTTAAAGGGAATCGCCAGTGTCACTTTCTCTGTGCAGCTGCCTTCCAGGCCTTCAGGAACCCTGCAGCATACTCTGGAGCCTCCATTATGCCGCCAGAGTCAATGCCGTGGAGACCGTGCTCGGCTCATGCACTGTCCCTCACATTCACAATGCTTGCTGGTGTTGGGGGTACAATGCATATATATTTTACATTATATTAATAAAAGAATGAGCAAGACAGTGGATAGCTAAGAGCAGCTTCCTAGTGCTCCAGCATCTGGATCTTCCCCAGTCCCTCTTTCCCAACAGCCGAGGGGGAGCAGTTTGCCTACTCCACAGGGAAGTTACCTGGGAAGACCGTCATGTATACATCTCCTCTGCACTCTTAGTGGAAGGACAGGTTTTTGACACACAGCCAGCCAACCCCACAGAGTCAAGTTCCTCCTTTAAGAAGATTAATGAATAAGGACTTAAGAGAAGGGTTGGGTAAACTGGTTACCAACAAGTAGGAACCAGTCACAAGCTCAGCCCTATTTCGGGAACAAACCAAACCAGCATCTTTCAGGTTGAACCTGGCTTGGTTCAATTAATCTTTCTCCTCCTCCTGGTGCCTGCTGAGCTCGGCTCCCACACCCACCTTGGCCTCTCTGGCTCATCTTTGCTGAATCACCACCACCAGGCAGCACTGCCACACTCGCTCTCAGTCCTCTGCTGGGTTTGGCACGTTCTTCATTCACTTCACCATCCTAGGAGGACAGAGAGGACTGAGGGCGAAGGGAGAGTCTTAGATAAATAAATGATCTGGAGTCCTTCAAAGGGAGGGAAGCTCTGAGTGGGCCCCGTGATTCATGGTGAAAGGAAGACGTGGAGGCGGGAGGAGTGGTGCTTGGATGGGGATCAGAGGGGAAGGCGAGGGGCTGGGCCTCCCGTGGTCGTGGGGCGGGTGGGAAGGTGAGCCAGCAGGTGGGGATAAGGTGTTGGAGGTTGAAGCAGGTGGGCAAAGGTGTGGTACAATGGGATGCAGACAGATACGTTCCCAAAAGCTGCTTCTATTTTATTCAGACAGCACATTTACTTAGCAAACAATCCAAATAAAAGAGCCAACCAAGGAAAAGTGCTGGCAACAAATATGGCCAAGGTAGTGATAACTGTATTGAAAGCTATAAATCAGTAAGAAAACATGAAATTAAAACCTCAGTGGGAAAATGAGCAAGGGATTTTAAAAAATAATGAAACAGGAGACTCGTAAACCTCTAGAACTTTTTACATAAGGAAAAGATGTTTATTAGACTATGTCACACATGGATGTTGAAACAAAAAAATTACTCCAATAATGATTTTCCCAGGCACTTTATATAAATCTCTACATGTTTTTCACTCACAATCAAACAACTGACTGTAAAAAAAAATGAATTTCTTTCTCTTTGAATTAGCAAATTAAAAAAAAAAGAACTACTTGGATAGCAAGGGGACATAGTCAAAGGGATGCACACCACAAATCCGTGGGCAAGAGGTAACATCTACGAGCCAGTGCAAACACCCCTTCCTTGGGAAACCTCTCACTTTCTAGGGTCTGAATGGCTAGCTTCTCTCTAGTGTCCTGTCTCACCGTTCTGTTCTTTCTCTGTTGCCTTCTTTCTTTCCTACAGTGTGGGCATTTAAGGGCTTAGATGCTGACCTTTAGTCTTGAATTCCCAGGCAGGATCTGGCACACTCTAAATTGACCATCTTTTTGGGTTGAAAACTGAATCATGTGACCTAGCACAGTGTCCACCACGTGGTCTGAATAAGGCACCAAACATCTAAAATGAGGACCGTCTTGGGAAATCAGGGGCATATGGTGAGAATACGCTTGAGGTGACTTGTGTGTTAAGTGTCAGTGGAATTTAATAGTATTTGTTTTATTGCCTTTCTCCTCCAATTCCTGGGTTTCTACTGTCCCTTATATGAGGATGCATTTTGCTGAAATGATTCATTTAGGTATTCCTGAAGGCCCAATAAGCAGAGGTGTGTGCTTATGTCTTAAATGCAGACCCTCCTTGTAGACATACAAGATTTCAGTTCCAGATGAGTATACAATATGACAAGCTAGTTGTTCCAAATCTCATTTTCTAGCCAGGATCTCGGACAGAAGAGCGAGGGTGCAAAGCTTGAGCACCTATGGCATGCCGGACCCTTTCGCTTATGTTATTCCATGTAGAACCATCAGGAGATGGACAAGCACCATCACTCTCAACCGACCATGAGGAAACTGTTTAGCTCTTTGAGGGGCATAAGTGAACTGAGACTCGTTCTGAGGCTGACCACCCCTTCACAATCAAGGCAGCCAAAAAACAAAAACAAAAAAATGAACCCCCATAGAGCCTTTCTTTGTTGAGAAGGTGAAGACAACAGTTCTGGCTAATTCTGTAGCTGGGCAAGAGTCACTGCCCAGGAACACTGGGGGGCAGTGTGCTACAGTGGATTGAGCTAGGGATTTTGCAGTGAGAGGATTTGGCTGTGGCTTTGAAAGCTGTGTGGCCATGGACAAGTTAAGCGACCTTTCTGAGCCTTAATTTTTTTTAACCCTCAAATGGGGATAATCACTATAAGACCTACTTCATTGCCTTGTCATGAGGATGAGATAAAAAATGGGTGTGGAAAATGCTGTGCAAACTGTGAAGAGCAAATCACACGGCTCCAATATCATTGTAAATTCATAATCTGGGGGAGCCCTCAGGCACCTTCCTAGTAAGGAATATTTCCCTCAGAGCTGCTGGCATAACGCTTACCCTTGATTCTGGGGATTATAAACCTGCTGGAGTTCAAGTGCAGGAGACTGCTGCTCAGGTGCATATGCTCTAGAGATGGAGGTCGGGGTCAGCCCAAGACAACTGGGCTCTGTTTGTCAGTTTCATCTTGTAACAGGAAAGCAAACAGCTCAGGATCCAAGGCAGGGGCACTGGGTTGTGACGGAGGGATGGCAAGCTGCCCACACTGGGTGTTCCAGGAGGTCAGGTGAACACAACAGCATGAGGGACTCCGGGCTTAGAGAGGGCAGGAATCAGAAGGGAATTTGGGTTGGAAGTTGTGCAGTATTGAAGATCTGAGACTCTCAGCATCTCAGGGCAGGCAGGAGTGACCCTCTCCGTATTTCCCATCTTCAGTCATTCCTGGGTTTTGCAAAGTCTGCGTGTCTCCCCTTTCATCTCTTACTTGACCTTCATTGCCTCCTTTGACTGACTGAGGTCAGTTTAGCCTCATTTGAATCCAGAATATCTATGAGATCTCCGTTTCACTACTAAATAAAACTATCTGTGCACAGACCACCTCACATCCCCCCCAGAGACCCCCATCATCATGGGCTGACTGGAGGATTTGTGCCTAAGCTCAGCTATCTCTCTGAAGGCAGAGTCTGCTCTGCAGCACCTCCACCAAGGGGTCATCATCGACATTCGCACAGCTCTAGGGACAGGAAGCCCAGGTTTTCTCTGGAGAGATCCCACCAGACAGTTCTTCCGTGTATTGTGCCTAACTTTGCTTTTTGGAAGAATATCATTTTATTTTAATTACCTCACAAGTGACAAAATCACAGCAGCTGATTTAAGGAGGCCACACAAACATCTGCCACCTCAGTGAACTTCTATCTGCGTAAACTGTGTAAACTGTAAATCTGCCCCACCTCAGTGAACTTCTTTCTAGTCAGTGCATCCTTTTTCATTGCCATTCTGAAGCAGTGAAGCTATTAGTGAGGGGTTTAACTTACAGTTTTACACTTCATACTTTCACTATTAGTTATATTTTCATGCTAAAGTAACTGGGTCAGAGCCGACTTCTCAGTTCATCAATCTGAACTTCTTGATTAGAGTACTTCATTTGCAGTTCTGCACTACCTCAGTACCTCAGTGAAATGTTTCTGTGCCCCTCCCAAACACTGTTTCATTTCATAAAAGCACAGGCCACCAATCTGCAGCACCAGCTGCTTCCAGAGGCTCCTGGTGGATGACATCAGACTTTGAGGGCTCAGTGTTCCCTCCCCCACTGATGGCATGACCCAGTCAGCGTGGGACAGCAGAGTCCGCAGACACACCACCTGCTGTGGCTGCCACCTAGGCCAAGCAGCCTGGCTGCCATGGCGCAGCATTGCGTGAGTCCAGTGCAGATGGGGGTGGCTGCTGTTGGCGGCTGAGCTGCCTGTTCTGGCTTGGGTGAAGCTCTCTTCTGCAGCTAGATGGCCAGGGAGGCCATATGGGAAGTGTGGCTTTCACTTCTATGTCATATGTAAGTGTTCAGTGTCTAGAAATGTGAAACTCTGCCTGTACCTAAATTTTCTTACCTGTGATTTCACCCTTTGACTCTAACACTAGGGTCCCCTAAAATATGTATATTTCCACAGAATGTTAGAAAGCTGAAGCTGGCTCTTAGGTACTCCATGTCCTGGTCAAATGACAGTCCTGGACCTAACAAGAGTTCTTCTGCTGGTGTGGTTTCAACTGTTCCGGAAATCTTTTGTTGCTTTTCTCTGAAGAGATGCCCTTTTGTGGTCATCTCTTAAAATATAACTTCCAGCATGGAGCATGATCCCCTAGTGTGCTCTGCCAAGTACGAGTGAATGAAACTGTACCCCCCAATATAGATCCAGTACTGCTGTTAATGCAGGTTAGGTAACACCTTCTTCATCAGGCACCTTCCAAGGGTCAGGAGGTTCTGTGCAAAGTGATCGTTTTTACAGCACTGCCAATGCCTCAGCATGAGCGGTCGTACTCTCAGAAGACTGCTCTCCTAACAGTGCAGTGTATGCACTGGCTATCTGCACCAGAGCAGCATTTTTAGAAGCCTTTCTGATTACTCAAGAATCTTGGTAAAAATATATTAAGCATGAGTCTAATATGTATATATTGATTTACTTATAAATTATATAATGGGTGAACTATATAGTACCTCGATTCATGAACTCAGTTTGTTCCACAATTCTGGAAAATGCGGCCACGTTCGTTTGCGTGCAGGAAAGGTAGACGTGGTCATGTTCCTCACCTGACGCAGAGTTTGCAAATGAAAACAAAATTGTGCCAAATTTGTGCTTCTGTGTGGGAATCAAAGTGCTCGCAAACAAAAGCATTCACAAACTAAGGTACCACCATATACACAAAAAGTGGGAACTGGCAAGTTTGAAATTCAAAACTAAAATTCTAAGAGACATGTTGGGAAAGCACAGAGATGTAGTGACCCACTGAAGAGGAGGTGCCAGAGAAGAGTGAAGTCTTTATAGTGAGATTTCTTCCAACATAAACACCTCAAGTGATAACCTGGAAGGAATTCTGACCCTGAATGAGTTCAGAATGCCGGTAAATGTGCAGTCATATGTGAGGAGAGAATGAGACAGTTGGACGGCTTTTGCCATGAAAAGGCAAGGCAGGGCATGAGTGCCATCCTACACGCTTGAAGGGATCCAGGCCAAAGTCGTATGAAACCTTTATCCTGTGGAACTCGGTGGCAACACGGGAGTATGGGTTCAATATCAGGAAGTCTCATGCCAGAGCAGTCCAAAGATCAGCCGAACTGCCACAGAATGGGTAAGAGCAAGCAGGGCAAGCAGCTAATGGGAGGCAGTAGAGAACTCTGGGCCCCATGCTGAGCTAGAGAACTGTTAGAGTCCCATAGATCCCAAGATTCTTATTCTAGAACTGAGTGGGATATGGGACTTCTGGTCCTTAGGATCCCTGGTGGGTGGGCCCCCACCTGAGGTTCAGATGCTCCTGCTTCTTCCTGTAGGTCAGGCCAGGGCATGGTAAGCTGGCTTTCTCTGCAGCACTCTGGTATGGCAGAGAGTCTTGGATGGATTCAAGCACCAGCTTTGAAGGGAAGTCGCACCACATCACCTCTTTGTCCCCAGTGGTTCTTATATTTAAGATGCCTCACGAGATCTCCTCTATATTTGTTAAGAAGGATGTATGACCAGAGGCCTCACTAGGCACCTGTCTTCTTTCTTGGAGGCAGGAAGGGAACATTAAAATCATCCCTCATAGCCCGGAGTCACCTCCTCTTGGGCTTCCCTCTTGTGTGGTGACTGGAGAACACAGCATGGCAACTGGCCTCAGGAATTTCTTTGGGATCCATTCACCCCCTCTGCACCTGCCTTAGCTAGGTCCTCATGTCTCTCACCCACATGGTGGTAAGAGCCTCTTGCTGTTCAGGCTCTTGGCCTCTAGGCCATCCTTTCCAGAGTGATGATCATGAAGTATGACCAAATCACACTGTTGCCATGCTCCCTGCACACAGGACAGTAACCTGTGACACACTCAGCCCTTCGTGCAGATTGAGCCCTTCATGACCTCTGCAGCTTCTTTTCCACCCATGACCCTTCAGGGTGCCCCTGCCTTAGGGGCTCCAGACTTTTGCATATGGGGAGCTTTTTCTCTGATGCCCTTCTCCACCATCTGTTTGGGAGCCTTCTAATCCTCTCATAAGACTTATGTGTCTCTCTTTTTTTTTTCCTGTGAAAACATAGACAGTCTTGCCTGATTCTCCCAGGCAAAGTGAGGTCTCACACCTGGCTGCTTACAGAGACCTCTGAGCCGATGCTGTACACAGGATGCTCCAGGCTGGGCCTTCTTCTGCAGCTCATCACCAGCAGGGACAGAGATACGTCCTTGGAGGCACCTTCTGTGTGCTCAGAAAATACTAGTCAAAAGAATGAATAATGAAATCCTCTAGCTTACAATTTATTTCATCTCCTGACCATTTTGTAAAGAGGCATGATCCTTAGCTGTCCCATGAAGTCACCTGAAAGAACTTCCCATGTCTGCAGAGCCAGGGGTTTATAGCAGAGAGAGTACTGTGCGAGTGTCCTGTGGCTTCTCTAACACTCCAGGCAACTTGAACAAGAGTACTTCTTGTCTTAGATTTATGGATGCTGGAAGTTTGAGATGAGATGTCAACAAGGTTGGTTTCTTCTAGTGGGCTGTGAGAAAGCATCTCTTCTATGCTTTGAGTCTAACTCCTGGTGGTTTGCTGGCGACTTTGATATTCCTTGGCCTGGAGAAGCATCACACTGATTAATCTCTTCCTTCCTCTACTCATGATGTTCTACCTGTGCTCATGTCTCCAAATCTCCCCTTTTCATAAGGACATTAGTCAGACTGGATCAGAGTTCACCCCAGTGATCTCATGTTAACTTGATCATGTTAGCTTAAAGGACCTACTTCTTATCTCCAAAGTTACGCTGAACTACCAAGGAATAGGAGTTTATTGTATGGGTTTTTGGGGAACTTAGAATTAATGTGCCTTAGGATTATGGCTGCTTGTCTAAACGTTCCTTTACATATCTGCAAAATGGGAAGACTTGCATGTCTAGATAAATCCTGAAGATTTATTTTTCACTATTTTCTCTTTCACTTTGGAAAGTCTAGTGGTAACTTTCATTTTATTCATTAACCAAATATTTATTGAGTGCCTACTATATCCTCACACTTAGAACCTGTATTCTGTAGCCAGAGTTCCCTAAATGGCCCATGTCCTTCCTGCCAGATGACACATGATGACATGTTTGTGGCATATCTACAGTCGGCATCTTTAGTGGAACCTTGTGTCATCTGATTGGGAATCTGCCCTATCAGCCATTTGAATATTGATTTCACAACCTGAAGAATAGGCCTCTGATTGCCAAGTTTAAATCTTAGTCATAATCTGGTTATGTGATCTGTTTAGAAACTGTGACTGAGACGTTTTGCCCTGTCCCAGGAGGTGCAAGGACCCTTTATTTGGAAAGGTAGTAGAAGTACATACCTCCTAAGGGCCGCATTGTTCAGAGTACAGCCCTTGTCTGAGGAGCAGAGGCCTGGACTGGGTGTTTCTTGGGTTTGTCAGGGAGCCAAGTCCTCTCAAAACATTGCAAAGGCCAAGCTCCCCCCTTTTCTGTGCCCACCGGAGCTGTGTTCAACATTGAGAAGGCTTCACAGTTGTAGAGTTCTTGCCCAGCCTGGGAGAGGCTCTGGGTTCCATCCCCAGCACGGCAAGAGACAAGAGGCTTCACCACGTGCTTGCCAAGTGCTCTGGATTATGTGGTGAGCACGTTTAACACTCAATTTGTCTTTGCTTCGTGAGACAGGAGATAGGATCTACAGAGGGAGCATCCCTAACTGAAAAACCCAAATGTGAAATGCTCCAAAATCCAAAACTTCAGATGCCAGCATAACACAGCAAGTGGAAAATTCCACATCTGAAGTCAGGTGATGTGTCACAGTCAAAATGCAGATGCACTAAAGATATTGTGTAAAATTATCCTCAGGCTATGTGTACAAGGTGCATATGAGACATAGATGGATTTTGTGGTTAGACTTGAGTTCCATTCTCAAGACATGTCATTATGTGTATGCAAATATTTCAGCCCCCTTCCTCCCAAATCTGAAACACTTCTGGTTCCAAACTAGCTGGATAGGCAATAGTTGACCTGGAGTGCTATGACCATTTACAGTGAGAAAGCCAGTTGCCAAACTGTGAACCAACTTGCTTGAAGTAAGGGGCAGAGCAGAATCTCAAATCCAACTGGGTTTGGCACAAAGGGGGGATTTTACCCTCTGCTCTCTTCTCATCTTTTTTTTTTAAATAAAAATTGCAAACACCTAAATTGTGCTATTGTGTTGATAAACATTTCATGGTAGATCCATTACTGCAGTCAAGCTTTTAACATATCAGTCACTCACTAGTACCATGTTTTTGTGTATTGTGTATTTCTAGGGTACAAGGTAGTAATGTTATTGGTAGTCTTCAGGCTGGGTGTGTTAGATCTTTGGAACTGTTCATGTAACTGCAGCTGCACCTTTGACCAACATCTGATTTATCCACTTTTCCTCTGCTGATGGTAACCGCCATCCTACTTTCTGCTTTTCTGTGTTTGATTTCTGTAGAGTCTACATATAAGAAAGCTCTTGCTGTATTTTGTTTGTGCTGTGTAATTTTACATATTGTAATATTCTCGATGTTTATCATTCTCCTTCCATCTCTTTATTCACAGATTTGGTTATGTCACTTTTCTGCTACACACAATCTATAGCTCCCCATTGCGTAGAGCAGGGATACTGCTTCAGAGCCCTGGGAACACTTGATTTTGAATGCAGAAGTTTTTGCGTGTATACTATTTAGGAAGAGGATTCAGAGTTTGACCTGATTCGTAGGGGGCATCTGACCTTAAAAGCTAAAGTGCACATGCCATAAGCAAAGTGTTGAAACTTACCATTGCCTGACCACCATGTTTCTCACTGGTGTCATTTTCTGCTATGTTCTCCCTGGGCAGTTCTGTTGTACTGAACCTCTAACAACTTTCTGGAAGGTTCTTTGCCTTCTTATGATTTCAGGCCTAGCTCATGGTTTCTCCTGCTGGTAGTGTCTGCTGTCACTTTCTCTGGACAGCCTTGTTGTGGTCTTAGCCCAGGAGTTCTTGGGTAGCAGCGGGCAGGCTAGGAAATCCTTTCTCCTCATCCCCACTGCTTCTCCTGCACAAGGTGGGAGACCTTAACCTTGAGATTTGTCTTAGAAGCTTCTGTACACTGAAGGTAACAGTGCGGCTTGCTTGGGCCTTCTCTCTTCACTCCTGAGACATAGGTAAGATTGGCACCAGTTTCTGGCCTGGGCTTTTAAGCCAGAGGAGGGTCCTTCTGGGGTACCAGTTGGGAATGAGAGTCCGAATCCTTCAGCAGTTTCTCACTTGTGGCCTTAACCATGGGGCTCTGTCGGCTCCTTCCCCTTCTCCTCCTCCTGCGATTCCTCCTTCCTTCCTTCTTCCCCATCCTTCTTCGCTCTTTCTGTTCCCCTCCTCCTACTTCCAGGCTCTCCTGTGGCCCCTGAGTGTCCGCACTTTCATTCTGCCCCAAAGCTCCCACTTTCACATATCATGTTAAGGAAAGTCCACAAGCAAAACATAGACAACGCAGGCATCTACTCAGGGGGGATCTTAGTCTTGAGACCTGAAGAATGATATGAAGCCCCTATGTTGCATCTTGCTTTTTGGATAATATCATTTCAGCACGAGTATGTTTTCATGCTTTAGGCTTCTCCTTGCCTGGTAAATACATAGTTTGGCCGAGGTCCATCAAGGCCCCAAACTAGATGAAAACCTGCTGCTATCAGCTTGCCAGAGGATTTCCAGTTGAGTGAAGTCTCCTGAGACCTGAGCTGCTTCTTGTCAGCGTCAGCTGACTAATGCTCTTGTTTTGCAGGCAGGCTGTGTAGGACAGCACTGCCCTATGTTTCTCCCACCCCCAGGGAAGTCTGTCTCTCTTGTCTTTCCTTGTTGGCCTTATCTACCCTCCTCCACCACGTAGAATGGTGACTTCCCTTAAGGATACTCTGTTCCTGATACTCTGTTCCCTGGCCTTATAGAGACTCTCAGGGCTCTGCTTGTGGACTTTTTTGCTGACATGCAACTCACTGAAGGGCAAAGATCCATTTCCTATTCTGAAGGCAACAGCAGGGTTTGGCTGGGTTCTTAGGACACTGAGAACACTGTGTGATCTTCCAATCCACCTGGGGTTTATTCCTTTCCTTAGGCACCCCGACAACACTGAGTTAGTTCTAGGTTCCACACCGAGCCCTGGGAGCCCTGGAAAACTAGGATAAACGCTAAGGACCTGGTTTAGTTCTCTAGGGGTTTAGACTCCCTGTTGGGGAAATAGAAATATAAATAAATAACTGAGTGCTGAGCACTAGGGTGAGTGGGCTGCAAGAGTTGCCTAATTCGCATTCATTGTTTCTGTTGCTTTGTCATCCACCAGGATTCTGAGGGCTATTAAGCATTTACTTTAGGTTAGCCTGCTGTAGGACTCTACTTGCACATTTGGCAGGAACAAGTTTGCCTTTAACTCTCTCATGAGTCAAAAGTGACCATCAACTTCCATGGAGTAATGAGAATTCAAAATCTATGAGGACAAAGATCATGTCAATTTCCTTCATCACTTTATTTTTGTACTTAGTTTTTTAGATTTTATTAGTACATCTTAGGTATACGTAATGATTAAATTCATCGAAGAGAACTTGTACCTGTATGCAGTTTAACTTTTTAAAAATCACTATATCGAGCACCTAGTAGGAAGGTTTTAAGGAGCAGGTACTCAAAAATATTTGCTGCACGAGTTCATGCAAGTGATGGTGAAAGGAAGATGGACTTGGAGGTGTTTTTCTTTTTTCTTTCAAAGACAAAAGAATGGAGACATATAAACCAGAATAACACAAAAACAATACAGGAAATACAAAATTATAGAGAAGATAGTAGGGAATTAGCACTAGATGCTCTATTACATGTTATCTTCGCATTAGTTAACACAAAAACAATAAAGGAAATACAAAATTATAGAGACGATAGTAGGGAATTTACACTGGATGTTGTATTACATAATTTTATCTCCACATTTATTACTCAGTTATACAGATGATGGCTCATTTGATTAATCAATTTTCTCCACCCTCATCTCTGTTTTTCTACCACCCAACCAGTCATCTTTTCTCTGATAATAACTGTACTTTTGGATTTATTTACTCCCTTGGGCTCTCACATTGGGAAGAGACATGGCTGCTTCAAATTATGCTGTAACATATATGGGTGTACACAAATTGCTATGGCAGGAGGTGGAAGAGCACCCATGCTTAAAGGCAGTAGATAGGGAGGGAACAAGCTTCACCATGGTCAGCACCCCACTGACAAGCTCTCAAGGCCATCAGGGGTCCGGTTGAGTTGGTGGGGTTACCCAGCGAACCGCCAGGCTTCACCTCAATACAGCGCATCCAGAGGCCCAGTCGAGTCCTCAGCGTCACCCTAGCAGACCTTTGGCCCTGCTCCGTGGCCCCACGTCAGGGACCTGGTGGAGTCCATGGGGTTGCCCCTGTGGACCACCAGGCTCCACCCCGCAAGCCGCTCTTGGGGGCCTGGTCGAGTTCACAGGGTCATCCCTGTGGACCACCAGGATCTGCCCCATCACTGCACTGTCAGAGGCCCAGTCCAGGTCTTCAGGGTTGTCATGTAGCCTGGAGGGAGCCCCCTTCCCCCTCAGGCTACTGAGCTCCCTGTCAAGGCCCCCAGGGTCCCCTTATAGGCCACTACTATCTCCCTGCAGGCTGCCTATCACTCTTTGGAGGCTATCCCTACCCAATTAGAGAATCAGGTCTGCACCCTAGTTCCAGGTCTTCGCCTCTTCCCACCTCTTGATCTCCAGTGTTGCTACTCCCCGCCCCTTGCAGCTGGGCATTGGGCATACTTATAATGCTGGGCACAAATGGCATGAGGTCTCCCCAACCCGTGCTCACTGTGGAAGTCCAGGGTGTGTACTAAGTTTAGTTATTAGTTCTAGAAGAGAATTGGAGGATTTTCTCGGGTCTGCTGTGTAGAGTATGTTGTTGTTTCTCAGACTCTAAAACTGCTGCTTTTTGTGTAATTTGTTGCTCTGGGTTTATACATAGTTCATATATTCAAGTAGTGTGAAGTCCCTCTTGGTGTTCATATTAGTAGTTTAGGGTGAGTCTTGAGGCCCGTGGACTCAGCCCGTTGCTGTCAGGGACACATGTTGAGTGCTCAGTCCACCAAGACTCAAGGTGCTCGGAGAGCAAGTTCAAGGTGGGAGCTGAAGCTCAGTAACTCAGCTCGTGCTTCCTGCTTGGTGTCAGAATGAGAAGGGCGTGGGGCCATGTGGCCCACCTCCATCTGCAGCTCTCTCTTACTGTTGTGCTCCAGTTCTCATTTGTTCTTTGGCTGGATCTCTGGGAATTGCTGTGGCCCTGGGGTTGCTGCCGCTGCTCTTTGCTGCATTCTGCCAGTAGTTGCTCACACAGTGGAGAGGCAGGAGGCCACAGCCTCAGGGCAGGTGTAGAGCTGGGTGTGGTGGGCTGTGTACTGCTGCTTTGACTCCACCTTGCCTCCAGGTGCTGATTAGAAAAGTTGCTGCTGAGTGGAGATTCTATTTTAGTGGCTACTGTAACTTCTTATCCTCACACTGGGTTCAATAACACCTCCCAACCGACGTTGCCTCTTTTCTGGGCTACGCTTTCTGCTCTCTGGTCCTGGACTAGCTCTTGGAACTCTGCTTTCCCCTGGCCAAGTCGGGAGGCTTCTGAGAGCAAGGGCCTCCAAAGCTGAAGCTGTGAGTGCTGGAATGAGGGAGTGTGCTGAGGGTGTGTTTGGAGCAGTGACTCCCTCCTTCCCTGCCTCCTCTTCCTCCGACTGTGCCATGGCATCCCTCTGAGACTTTCCTCCAGGAGAGGTCTTGTTTGCTCTTTCTGAGGGCTTCAATCCTCATTGCAGATCCTTCCAGGTTCAGGGTACACATTTCTCTCCTTCCCGTCTTTCTCATGTAGCTATATTCCAATGTCTGGATGGTGATCCTCTGGGAGGATCTTTCTCTGCTGCTTACCCAGTTGCCATCTCCCTGGAAGTCCTTGGAGGTGGTTTTTAAAAGTGGGGTCTGAATATTTGAACTTCTGGAGGTTCCTAGGGGATGCCGATACTCCTGTGCCAAGGGCCACACTTCAAGCAGCACTGGTTTGTGAAGTCTTCTTTCTCACCTGAGGTGGATGACAAGAAGTAGCCGTGAAGGTTGTTCACAAAGGATTATCATGAGGCTAGGCCCTCCTGCCTCCTGCAGGGGCCTAGTGCTTTCCTGTGGCACAGGTTCAAGCCCCTGGGCTTCTGTACAGGTGCATGGTGACACAACCATGATGCAGTGAGAATATGACTGTGTACCTTTATCAGTGAGCTCACTAAAGGAAATACAAGACTGTTAAACGACCTCCATTGTGAAACCCTTTTGTCTGTCTTGAGGAACATTGTCTTTTCTTATGCAATCAGCTTCTTCAAGGAGGAAGGCCAGCTTTGGTGGAAATTCGGATTTTTACTTACTCCTCACCACTACCTATTCATGCTGAGTAAGTTTTAATTGTCTTTGAGATTGAGCAAAGAGCTCTGTGCTTGCAACGTGGGTGTGCTAACCTCTCCCCACACTGCTGAAGAATGCACTGACTCCAGGCAAGGGGCAGCTTTGCATGGGCCCCTTGTACACTTTCCATTGATGAGATCTGACTCAGGCTCCACAAGACTCTGTGGTTTCCTCCTTTTCCACAAATATGTGGGGGCTAGTGGCCCTGCCCAGGCTCACTGCAGACCTCACTCATTAGGGGCAAAATTGCAGGCACTGTTGAAAGCTGCCTACCATTTGCTTGATGAAAAACAGCGTGGTGAGGTAGAAAGAGCTTTGCACTCTTTTAGGACCTGGCTTGAGTAACCTGTACCCTACCTTCTAGGCTGGGTTGGGTTCTTTATTTCTGAGAATGCAGCACATTCTGTGTTTCTCCCCCAGGAAACAGGCATTACTGAAATTATCAGGCCACAGGTGGGCCGCCCTCACTGCATGTGGAGATACTCTTTAGCTGAGGAGCCAGCACAGGGCCTGTTGCATGGTAGCAGCTCATTTAATGGCTCTTGAGCTTATTAGGACTCAGATAGACCTGTATTCACACCCCAAGTTGGCCATTTACTGCCTGTAGAACCTCTTCTCTGATCTTCACTTTCCATTTCTGAAAAATGAGGATGGTAACAGGGATAAGAACATTAGCTTTTCATGAGCTGGGCTTGATCCTGCATGCTTCATCAGTGATGTCTCATTTAATCCCCATAACCATCCTACTAGGGGGTATTAATGTTGACCTTATTTGCAGTTAAGGCCCCTGAGGGCTATATAAATTAAGACGTGCTCTAAGCTTACTTGATAAGTGAACTGTGATTCCAAGCCTGCACCCTTTAGCCACTGTAGTACTGGATGTCAAGTGGGACTGGTTTTGCTTTCTAAGGGACACAGGAAAATGTTGAGGCAATTTTTGATATCACAACTGTCAGGAGGAGGTGCTATTGACACCTAGTAAATAGACAAGGTCAGGGCAACTGTTAAATATCTCACAATGCACAGGACAGGCCCCATGACCAAGAATTATGCAGACCAATATGTCTGCAGTGTCTTGGTGGAGAAACCTTGCAGTGCAATGCACAGTCTCTGTGAAGTACAGTTTGCTAATAGCCTGGTCCACATTAATGGCGCTCATTCTTTTCTCAGAGTTATCAGGCTGCATCTTAGAGAATAAGAATCTTCTAGTCCCTGGTTTCCTTCAGCCACTTGAGTTTCACTCTTAATAGTTCCCGGCTGTTTGGCATCTCCACCTCAGGAGTTCCTGTTTTAGTGAGATGTGCTGACAGTTATCAAGAGTCAGGGCAAAATTCTTCTTGGGAAAAGTCCAATTTTTCTGATATCTGGCAAATTCAGACATTCCACACAGAATGCACACCTTCCTGGCCTCTGATCTCATGGTATGCACGATTCTGGAGGTGGTGGGGCTGTATACAGGCAGTTTTCTCTTTCTCAGGAACTTATATTTCCTCACCCTCTGTGTACAGAGTGCTTTCAATGAGGTCTTGATGTGAACACTCTCATAGTTCTGAAAATGAATGAACCAAAGAGAAGCATAAGAGATGCCTTGTCATCTACAGTAGTAGCCACACCCTGTACAATGGGCATGACGCGAGCTGTGAGACCCTGCCTTTCCTCTCGACTCACCAGGTGACTTTAGGCAAGTGCTTGGAAAGGATATATTTTTAATGCCAGCCAAAAAGAACGTTTATCTGCCTGAGAAATCTTTGTATGATCATCTCTGGAAAGCTGACCTTAAGGATCTTTTTATGCATAAAAGAGCAGCAGGAGCAGCCAGGGAATGGTAAATTGACAGTGCACCACACTGTATGCCAGGGTTGCTGTGGTTTACATTTGGGGTCTAGTTTGCTTACACATTCACACTAATTCCTGCTTCAACAATGTAGAGCAAGCTTAATTAAGTTAGTGTTGACTTAGTGTAGTGGAGATAAGTTACTGGCTCAACAGTAAAGGACTGTTGAGCCTCTGTTGAAAGCTCAAGCATAGTCTTGCCTGATCTGATACCCAGTGCCACATTTCTTAAGCATGAGCTTGAGGAAGTGTGAATTAAAATGTTGACCAGTAGTAGGCAGCATAGGTGCACATGCACAACCAATGATCATTGAGAACTAAAGCATCCACCACCTAATATGAGCAGAAGCGACTGGCTTCTCTGAGGTCTGAGAAAAAACTAACTTGAATCAGCATGTTGCCTGGGGCTTGGGGGCTTCTTTCTCAAAGCTGGCAACACACAGCTCTAGAAGGAAGAGTTCAGGGCCTCTCCTGAGGGTGGGGAGTAAGTGAGAGTATCCACAGCAGGGCTTTTCACTTCCCACACTTCTCATGATGTGAGCTCATTGGGAGGTCTTTGGAGACCTGACTATGCCCCCTTTTCTTCAGCACGGAGCTGGTTCAGTACTTTGAATGACATGGATGGAATTGACAGCATGGCCAGGGTGAAGCAGAGAGTGAGAGTTGCCTCCTTCCTGCAAATCCAGAAACTTCTTGGCTAAGGTGTAAGGAGACTGCAGAGCCAGTGATGAAGTCCTCTCCTTGGGACTCTGTTCTGAGCAAGTTTGGCTCTGGGAAGTCGTATCTGGTGAGATGGCGTCAGTCGTACTGCAGAGATAAAGGGAACATCTCCCAGCTGGAATCCTGACTGCAGGCTTGGAGTCCCACAGGGCTTCAGAGGGCTCAGGCTCACTTCTGGGGCCCCCTCAATGCCTAGTTGGGGATTGAGAGGCAGAGCACCGAACTGAAAGGCTGTGGGGTATGTAGAAGTGGGAGGAAGAATGAGACCAACTGACTGAGTTCATATCTTGCTCAAATGACTGCTCCTAGGGTCTGAGGCTGAAGATCCTGACACAGTGAGAGGCTTCCAGGTTGGGAGGCTCGGTGCACCGTGATATTCACAGCAGGCTTCCTCAGTGGCCCAGAATAAAATGATAAGGAAAGAGATGATTATGGTAAGAATTATACACATGTATGAGGCCCTGTATCTATAGATTTTTTTTCTTTTGAGAGAAGTTCTTACAATGCAGTTCAGACTGCCCTTGAACTCACTATGTAGCCCAGGCTAGCCTGGAACTCATAGTGATTCTCCTGCCTCAGCCTCCAGAGTGCTGGGATTACAGGTGTGCACCACCAAGGCCAGCCATAGCTCTTTTAAAAACTTGAACTTTTAAAATTATTTACTCTTTTTTTGGGAGAAAGCAGTGAAACCCAAGGTATGTGCTGTGGTAGCTGATTAATGGGAAAGCTGGAACTGGAATCTAGCTCTGCCTCTAGGCCTGAAAAAAGATAACAAAATATATTCTTTCTGTCATTACCTTCAGGTTAAACCTATTTAGTTAGGGAAAGGCTGCACTGTCTCCCAGCAACCTCATACACAGTGGATAAAATACAACAGATTACTTCAGCCTCTTTTAAATAACAGCAGTCTTATGGTGGATGGGTGGTCCAGGAGAGACGACAATTCCGTAGGGTCGTTCAAAGACCCAGACTCCTTCTTTACTGATCTCAACCATCTTCTAGAATGTTCTCATCCACATAGTTAGTGACTGCCTTGCCTACACCGTAGCCATGTTCCAGTCCTTGGGAAGAGACACAGAAAGAGAACAGAAGGCAGGAATTTTCTTGGAATAAGGTGACCAGAAGTTACACGCATCACTTCTTGCCTGCATAGAATTGGGGAAGCTCAGTTACCTGGGAGTATCCAGCTGCCAGATAGTCTGCAAAAGTGTGCTTCTGCTGAGGTGGGTATGTGTTCTGCTAAAACTTGGGGTAGATGTTTTTGCATTTGTGTGTGTTCTAATACTAAATAGAAGGGAATAACAGACTTTGGGGGAACACTTGGTAGTTGTTGGTACTGAACTCACTAAGAAATTTGAAACATAACCTTTTTATCTTTAGCAAAAAGGGAAACACTTGACAAGATAATTTAACAGGGGTGCCCTGACCTAGTCATGCCTACTCTCTGTATGCCCCCTCTTGCTAATGAGAGGGCAGGCTCTGGGTCAATAGCCCCAGCTGAGTGACAAGGCACATTCAGTAGGATCCTTGCTGACTTTTTCTGGGGGAGGGTCTCAGTAAATCTGGCCTTGGCCAGACTGATAAAGAACTGGCCATTTGTCCCTCTCAGCACATCCTTGACCATCATGCAGCACGTTGAGATCCCTCCCTTTGAAACGCCGGATGTTCCTAGAAAATTCTCATTGTGGATTCTAGAGCATAGGAGGGTGGGATCAGCCCTGAAGATGAGCTGCTGATTCCATTCTCTTAGCTGTTTCCAGGAAGACAGAAGAATGGAATCACCCCAGTGTCACTCTTTAATCCCTGAGATTATATATGAGAAATCTTTACCCTTTCAAATGTCCCAGAATCTCTTCTGGGTTTCTGTACTAGCAAAAAGCCCAGACCTGAGGTTGGGGCACCACGTTCCCTTTCACAACCTTGTCTTTTACACCCTCATCTCCAACTGTACCACAGGAACAAAAGAACTTTCGTTGGCTTTGAGGAGTCTGTTTGTTTCATGCCATCTTCTTTGTATTTTGCTTGTTCCCTCTCCTTTGGTGTTTCTGGAACTCCACTGCCCCTACCCCTGATTTCTCCTCGCCTTTGCAATATTTTTGTAGTGTGATACAGTTGTCAAAAAATGAATCTGAGGTTAGCGGCGGAGACGCCCGGCAGTCCCACATTTCGCGCGTATCGGGCAGGCCGCGCGGAGGGCCCCAAACGCCGGGAGCCAGAGACGCTCCGCGCGGGGAGGAAGATTGGCTGGGTCCGAACGCCCTGAGAACACAGACAGCTCGGTCCCTCCCGCCTCCCGAGCCGGTGCAGCCCCCCGGCGAATCCCGACAGAGATCGGCTTGTTGGCGGCGGAGACGCCCGGCGGTCCCATGTTTCGTGCGTGTCGGGCGAGCCGCGCGGAGGGCCCCAAACGCCACCGGAAGCGGAGAGAGGGATTTGCTAGATCCTAGCGCCCTGAGAGCACGGACGCCTCGATCCCTCCCGCCTCCCGAGCCGGCGCAGCTCTCCGGCGACTCCCGACAGAGATCGGCTTTTTGGCGGCGGCAACGCCCAGCAGTCCCACATTTCGCGCACATCGGGCGGGCCGCGCAGAAAGCCCCAAAGGATAGACTGGCACCTTGGAACCTTCCTGCCTGCAGGGACTCCAAAAACTGGTGAGATATCGGCGCTCCCGACCAGATCACCGAGTGGGGGAGGAGATCCATCCCTATACCTGCAGGGAACCCTGGGAGGGCAGGGGAGTGGTCTTACACACCTCACCCAGGTCACTAGGTAGGGAGTATCTAACCAATATCTGTACAGCCTTTTAAGCAGAACTCTCAGCAGAAAGCTTAAGGGACATTCCCCCAAAGAAAAGTCATTTGAGCAACCTCTACAGCAGACCTTTGCCTGCTGAACTGACTGGGGAATCTACTGCTCAATATTTTGAATCAGATATCCAAAAAAAGGGAAGACAGAAGAACAAATCTCAGCAGAAAGCTTAAGGGACATTCTCCCAAAGAGAAGGAATCATTGGAGCAGCCTTTGCAGCAGAACTCCGCCTGCTGAACTGCCTTTGGAATTTATAGCTCCACATTTTGAATCTGATACCCAAAAATGGGAAAACAGAGGAGCAAAATGCAGTCTCAAAACTCAACCCCACCCAGAACAAGTTTTGAAGAGGAAGAAACAAGGGAACCAGGAAACCTCATAACTTCAAGATATGAAACGATTGCATCCGAAATTAAACAACTCCAACAGGCCATGAAAGAGCTTAAAGCAGAAATAACCCACATACCCACAATTATTTCTCAGATAAAAAATGAGATGAAAACAATGATGGAAGAAATGCTCCATTTACACAGACGAGAAATAGACAAAAGTCTAGAAGAAAATAGGAAACAAATAGAAACCTTACAAGAGCAATTCAGGAATGAATTACCAATAATGAAACAGGTCCAAAGAGAATGCCAGGATTTGAAAACTAATGCTGAAAGCATGAAAAACCGTTTAAATGAAACCG
>PVLD010024780.1:0-24834 GCA_004027595.1 Dinomys branickii
GTCTGACTAAATTTGCATGTCTGTATATGGGTCCACACATCTACAATTCGAAGATATCAATGGATAAAGCAACAACTACTGTTGAGACCATATCACCTTGTCTATAGATTAGTTGTGATTGTACTATTTTCTATGATAATGGGTGTCTGTTTGTCAATATGTTTTTGTACTTTTATGTTTCTAAAATTAAAAAAAAAAATAAAAATAAAATAAAAATAAAAAGTTGTTCAATTTCGTATGTGGCCTAATTATGCCTGCAATCAGGACTTGCTAGATTAAGATGAAAGCAAATGATAAAATAGTAAGGTTAAGAGTTCTCTAGGACAGGGATATTGCTCTATTTCTATTTGAATAAAGCAAAGTGATGACATTTTCTGGCACAGAACAGGTATTCAATAAATATTTAATAAATGAATGAAACCCTGTGCCATCAAAAGAGTAAGTTTTAAAACTAGAGCTACTGGGGAAATCTCCTTCGTAGGTACTCTTATCCTCCAATTTCCTGTCTAAGAGCTACACATGGGTTCCTCTTGATTTCTTTCTTTTGCAAGAGTAGTCATTGAAATTAGAGAGGCTTTTATATTTTAAAAATGGTTTGTTCTGATGATTATTGAAAGGATGGATGTCATTAGGCAGATTTTAGTACTATATACTACATGCGTAGCATCTGTTAAAGAAAAACATTATTTAATAACTCTTGTTACATCATAATAAAGGAGACTTTATGCAGGACCAGTGTGATAGTTATTGGAATGACAGCGATGAGATTGTGCATTTGGGGCAGGAGGTTGGGCTCAATTCTGGACACAGCATAAGCATGTGGGACTTGTAGCCAGAGAACATGACTGGAGTCAGTGGGGGAGAGATTACTAAGATGAAATGGGAGAACTAAGGGGGTTTCTGACTAAACTAACGTGGGTATCACCTGCACAATGGTGGAGAACGAGCAAACTTACCAGATAGCAAGGGCTAGAGTTCTTGCAAAACTCATTTGGAAGGTTCATTGCTAACAGTGGATTTTATAAGGATGTATATAGGTAATATAAAGGAAGTTTTGGGAAACTTACTAAATTTAGTCAGCCAGAAGAACTTGTGCAACCCTCAAGGGGTAGTAAAATAGGGTTTGGGGGTTTTTTGTCATGAAAGATAAAACTCTTTCCTTTGTTGACAATCTTTCTTCACCTAGCTTTCTTTTTAAAGTTTCTTCATTCAGTCTTTTGGTATACAATGATAACAATTCTTTTTTGGATAATTTCCAAGAACCAACGAAGAAACATGCCTAAGATAAAAACTACAAGTCAATAGTATGTTTAATTGGATACAATAAAGATAATTCAATTTCCTTGGAAAGTCATATGAGTCATTATTTTTTAAGTTGTGAAAATTAATAGGTCTTAGGAATTGGAGAAAACTGAGTCAGAATTGCATTCAGCCACACCTAGGTAGGAACCATTTCTTTCCAAGATGAAGTTTTACTTTTTGGTGCTGAATGAAGTTCAAAAATGGGATTGTAGAAAGTAAAACAATTGTTAACACAAAAGTTCTTCCAGATGAGGCTGCTAACATAAAAGGGCAAGGCATGACGACACCATTCAGAAGATATAAATAAATATTGTATGTTCCCTTCAGGCAGGACAAGGGCAAAGAAAATGTGTTGAGATTTGCTATCTCTACTTTTGCTAGTGGGACTTCTTCTTTTATATCTTCTACTTTTATTTTTCTAATAGATCAGCGTTTTCCATTGTGTCATTTTCATACACAGGCGTAACAGACTTTGATCATATCTACTCCCCTTCATCATCCTTGTCTCTTTTATCCTCTGCATCCCTTTCCTCTTCTCCAATAACCTCATTTTCACGTTCATGTTATGTTTATAGCTTCTTGATGGCTGTAGAATACTCCGCTGGATATAGTTGGCACATTTCCTTTTCTATTTATCCATTGCAGGGCACCTATGGTGACTCCATATCTTGGCTATTGTAAATTCCATATATTGCTTATTGTGAACAATGGTTTAATAAACATGTTCAGGTGTTGCTATACTATGCTAAATTTAACTCCTTTGAGTGTATACCAAGGAGTAGAATACCTGGACCATATAGTAGTCTTAGTTTTAATTTTTTTGAGATGTTTGTACAGGGACCATCTGATTTCTCAAAGGACTTCACATCTGTGAATGGAAAGTTTGGAGACCTCATCTAATGTGTGTATATTTCAGGCAGTGAGGATTGAGTGTGTGTGTACATGTGTGTTCTCTCTCCTTAACAATACTTGACTCATGAAATATATTGAACAGCAGCAAGAAGATTAAGCCTAGGTAAAGAATTTTGCAGAGAAATTTCCGATGCATGTGTGAATAATGTAGAAAAATGCTCACAAGTCATTATACATGATCTGGATGATGTTAGAAATTCAAACATTTTTATGAGACTGAATAGCAGCAGAGCGCAAATGACAGTCCAGTCCTCCTTTTCCAGACGTAAGCTTGCTCACACTTGCATGTAGCTGGCAATTTGATCCTCTATGAAGAAACCCCATTGATTGGCTAATCATCCTTTTGTCAAACTACCACCTCTATGTCTACTGTTTCCACCACCCTCTGCCCTTTGAGGACACAAAGAACAAATTTAATTGTAGCTCTGTATGACGACGGAGCATTCAATAATTCATTCGTTCTCATTCAACAGACCTTTATTGAGCAACAGCTGTATGTAGGCACTGAGCACTCAGAAGTAAAAAAACCAAGCCCTGTTCTTAAGAATGCCATGATCTATTATGCCAACCCTTTAAAGCTGTTTCTCCATAGAGCAAACACCCCTTTTCACTGTTGCCATTTTTCATATGTCACAGTTCCAGACTCCTACTAGCCTACTATTCTTCTCTTTCCTGTGAGTTCGAGTTAAGTTTCTTCAAAGTATGGATTCCTGGCCTGAACACAGCTGTGTGGGCACTGCTTGACCAGGGGGAGAGAATAGACTTTACCATCCTTCTTCAGGATACTCTGAGGCTATTACGGCACCCAGACATTCGTTTGTCAGTCATGTCACATATGACAGTAGTGCTTTTCATTTCAACGTATGAAACTGCACCCCAAATCTTTATACCCTCCTCAGGAAACTGCCCCAGCTACTTATACCAGTTCATCTACACTGCTCCTCAGATGAGTTCTTTGTCTGTTTCCTTACATCATTGTCATTTTGTTCCCTCTTCTAGAATGTCCTCATGTTAAAAAAAAAAACAAAAAAAACAAAAAAACAAAGTCTTCAGATAAGTGATGTTACTCCTGGCCTTTTTACTAATCAATATGCCCCTCAGAGGAGGAGGCAATTCCTTTCTAAGGTGGGCCCAGGGATATGCAGAGTCATTACAACAGACCTCTTGCTGGATATGTGGTCTACTCCCCTTGTCTAGTACATCAGGACTTCCTTGATGGGTATCCCCACTTCAAGGAGATGATTAAAATAAATTATAAGACTATATTAATGAGATATGCAAGAGTTCAATCATACATAGGTCAGCACACCGTTACAAAGTAACTAATTGGCCTACAAACTATACTCTTAATGACCCTGGACATAATCGAGTCTTTTCCCACAAAGTCACTGAAGCCTCTCTACAGGCACTAATAAGGCCCCTATTAAATAAATATAAGTGTCCTACCCTGAGGGCCAACAATCATAGATATCAGGATGGTTATTTTCAAATATGGGATGATTATATATGGTTAGCTCCCACCATAGGCCATCTCAGTAGAAAGGGCCCATTATGTTGGGAACAAAAAAAATCATTCCTACTCTCATTGGCCTAACTCCACTAAATACTTGGGGTGGACAGCCCCTGAACAATGTATACATATAATAACTTTACAGGCTAAAGACTGGTTTGCAACGGATTGGCTTATTCGCCCTGGAATCAGATGGGAAGCCCCCAATGGCACTCATTGGTCTTGTGGGACCAATTTGTGGCCCTGGCTACCCCCTGGATGGATGGGAAGGTGTACATTAGGATTTGCCTGGTTACAAGGCAGGAGTGTCAAAACTATTGACAAACCTGCCAATTTACCCCGCTTACAACACTGATGATCTAGGAGCGTGTTTCACTGGTATGGTCACTTGGCGTCTATCTTTATCCCTTCCCTAGGGTTAGAAGATGTCATGCAGCACATCGAGGCCTTAACTAACTATACTCAGCGGGCCTTAAGTGACACCGCAGCTGGTCTCTCTCTCTCCTAAATGAAGAAGTAAAATTAATGAGGGAGGCCGTCCTCCAAAATCGGATGGCATTAGACATTCTAACAGCAGCACAAGGGGGCACCTGTGCAATTATAAAAACTAAATGTTGTGTATACATTCCTGATCCCTCTGCTAATGTCTCAACAGCTATTCAAGATATCAGGCAACAGATCAATAATATGTCAGATTCTAAAAATCCCTGGAACTTATCCTCTCTATGGGAGGCCATCACTGGTTCCTCTTGGTGGAAATCTTTTTAACTATATTCATAATAATCTTGTTGATCTTATTATTTGGCCCATACATACTTAATTGGTTCTTTGCCTTTGTCTCCTCCAGATTTAAAGCTATACACCTACCCAAGATAAAAAGGCCTGGTGTCCATCGAGGGCCTTTAGATAGACCCTCTGGAGAGTATCTCTGACTGCCGATCAACAACTATGACCCCTTTCAGCCTGAAGAAGCCAGAGCGGTCATCGCCCGTTACTCCCTCACGGCAGTTCGGGTTACTTCTTCAGAGGGGGGAATGTTATAGGCAGCTGAGACAGATAGAAATACTATAGGCAGTCAGACAGGGCTGGGCCCTCGAAGAAGCCAACATAGAAGATAAGATACCTGTGGGCCAGACCTCAAGATGGAAGACTAAACAAATGCCTCCACATACCTCCCCAGGGATGAACAGCAGGGATTGACCACCTTGAAGAGTCTTTGACCCGACCCTTATGGGAAAAGCCCCGCTCTGCATGCCCGCTTGTTACGTGACTCGCTTTCCCATTTGATCCCAGTCCGCTTAGTCTTACCTGGACAATTATACCTGTAATCTTATTGGCGGACCATAGTTTTGTCCATTTCCCCTACCTAGGACCCGCTTCACCTCATGGTTTTTCCCTATAAAAGTCCCTGACAAAGACAGAGTCAGGGGCAACCCACTCGGGCCCGCCTTCTGTCCCTCTCTTGGATAGAAGCTTTCTTTCTCTCAATAAATATACTCTGCTCTTAAAAAAAAAAATAGAATGTCCTCATGGTGACCTGTTTCAAACAGATGTTTCAAAATCAGGCTTGCTGGTCCACCTCTCTAACTCCAGCACTCAGGAGGCCGAAGAAGGAAGAGCACACATTTGAGGCCACACTGGCCTACATGGTAAGTTCAAGGCCAGCTTGGACTGTAACAGAAAGACCTGCATCATAAAAAAAATACAATGTTTTCCAATGATAAATCTATGATATCTTTTTGTTTGTTTGTTCAGCATTTGCATGCTTTCCCTGCTGCCATGGGGTGTTTACAATAACTGTTGTTGCCTTAGTCAAATCCTTACTATAGGTCAGACATTATTAATTATTGAATAGTGTATATTGTACTTATATACAACTTGGGAATTCACATTCATATACAACCAATCCTCATAATAACTCTGATAAAAGAGATAATTTTTATTAATAGATGTAATAAAACCAAAGTCCCTATTACTACAGTTGCTTGTACTGCCATAGCTTTGTAAGAATTATGATATTACATCCTGTATGTTGCTAAGGAGAAGTTTATTATTTTCACAACTGATCCAAGAGCTCCCCTTAAAGGAAGCAGTGTTTCTAGAAAGTATTGTACTGATTACTTTAGAGAGAGTTGATGGAATTCTGAAGGCCTACTCTGTGAGGACAGTAAAATAAAGAACGACATAAAAAGCATAAGGAGAAATGGGTATTTATGGATAAGCAAGAGAAGTTAGAGAGGTGATGCAGGCATGCAGTGGGAAGATGGGAAATTGGACAAAAATGGCCAGAATATTGTGACTAGACAACATGAAGCACGGGGATCCCTGGTTTTCTGATCAAGTTCTTTGCTGTTTGGCTGTGTGATCCAACCTCCTGCCATTCCCACAAACTTTTGATAATGTCTGCTCATGCAGATGTGCTGGGTGAGTGATCTTTCAGCTTAAACAAAAGGCTACATCTGTTCAGAGCCCGGTTAGTTCAGGCTGAAAGATGGCTGTGGGGATGGCAATGCAGAAAGAGCAGGAATCAGAATGTGAAATTAGCCTCAGAAGATGAGTCCCCTGGAAACCAGCCCTGTTTTATAGGACGTCTCAAAGGACAACATGACCCAGCCAACATATGGGTTACATTTACATTTCTGCCTGCCAACTAGACTTGAAGTAACTCGAGTGCAAAAACTGTACACGTGATTCTGGTGTCCCTTGTGCCTCGCCGTCAATTTCCTCACCGTCTGCTTCACTTCCAGTTTCCAGCTCCATACTCAGCAGCTCCGGAACTGTTACTGAAACGCTTACGATTTCCAGGGAAGTTTCTCATTTGCTACATATCTAAAGTATAAGGCTGCTCTTCTGAGCATATTGTTTATCCAAATAAAGTACGTTTTCCATTAGTAACTATGAACAACACTCAAATATGACATTTTTAATCAACTCTGATTTTTCTTGGTAGTTTACATCACTCAGATTAACATCAGCAGTATCTCCCCCTTTCACTCATAAAGTTTGGACATATACTCTACATATGCATCAGGGGTGGAAATGGAAAAAGAAACTGTGTACATGCACACAGTGGAATGTTATTCAGCCGTAAAGCAGGAAGAATTATGTCATTTGCATAATTAAAAGTGGATGGACCTGGAAGATGTTATGTTGAGTGAAATAAGCCAGACATAGAAGAACAAGTACCCTATGTTCTCTTTCATATGTGAAAGCTAAAAAACAAGTCAATCTGGACTTAGAGCACTGACTACTAGAGACTGGGTAGGATTTGGGTATGGTTTAGATGAGCGTACCTGTGTACATGTGTTGAAATATCACACTGAATCCAAGGAATATGTATAATTAATTCATGTCAATCATGAATAACATAAAATATATTATATGTAACATATAATACTATATATTATGCTATGTGATATACATACTATATAATATATGATACTACATATTTTACATTATTACTATATATTATACAGAAGGCACTGAATTGGCAAAATCTGCTTTGCAAGCAAAATTTATCAGTATTTACCAATGTTAAAGGATGATGAAATTTGTAATTCATGAATTTAAACCTAGATTCCTCATGCAAATGTCTCAAAAGTTGTATATGTATGAGCGTTATTGTATTTCTGTATGACCTCACAGGATCCTGAGCTATTGCCAGCAGTCAGAATAGTGGAAAACAGTAGGACTGAAGAACAAATAGGTTATTCGTGTGATCTTGCCACTAACAAGCTGCACAAACTCGATCCCTTTTCCAAATTTTAGTTTGCTTATTTATGAGAAGAAATTTTGTGGTGTCAGTGCTAATAATATTTGCAATTTATAATTATAATTCCTCATGAAAATTAAGGCTATTTTCTTAATTTAGAAGCTCTAAGTAGCAAAGAATTTACTTAAAGGAAATACCTCTGAGCATGCTATTGGAGTTTTGAAGGACTACACCAAGAAACTTACTTATTACAAAAGTAGACTTCATTAGTTCCCATGGCATATTATTTTCAGTGGATCACAAATATCACATATGCTGAAATGTGAATGCTTTGACACAGCTTCTTCTGGAAAGACATTCATTGATTTTTTGTTCTTCAAAATTTTACCTGAACCTGGTAAGTGTGAAATTCCAAGGAGAACTGCAGAGAGAACAAAAGAAAACTCCTGGTCCAGAGAGGGCACCATGGCGGTGGCAAGATTAGGCATTGTTCTTTGTCTTCTGCTTTGGTCCCAGACCACTCCTTTCCCTGCATGGGGCAATTCACTTTGGCACCTAAACCCTTTTCAGTCGCAAGTCATTCATTCTCCTCCTCTTCATGGTTTCAAAGAAGATTATCCAATTTTTCCCTGTCTAGTCAACTCACAGGGAGAGTTTTCTTAGAGGAACTGCCTGAACAGTACTGCAGTGTGGTGGGGTTCCTTTGGAAAAATTACTTCTGAAGCTTCCACTGAGAAGAAGCCTGTTTCTCAAAGACAAAGAACTAAAACAGCCAGTGCACAGAGTTCCCAGAAGATTTGGAGTTTCCAAAAGAACAAATAGATAAATTTTTAAGTTAAGAAAGGAAATGGGAGGATAATAGATTAGGAATGGGGACACTTTATCCAGAAATAAATAATCTATGATTTGTTAAAAACGTTGGTATGCAATAATCTTAAAATGATAATTCAGAATGAATCATCCTGGCTTTCCTATTGTTTCCTTTTATTTTTTGTAGTATAGTGGAATTTATGATTCTATTGAACTCATATAAATTTATTTGCATAGGATATAAGTCTTTGTCTTCATATTTGGAGTGAAAGTAAGACTATACAGGGAAACTAGACAGTGACGTCCCCTCTATGTCAGAGTTTGGGCATGGAGAGATGTAATGAAGATTAGGCCTGTACTATTAGTCATTCATTAGAACAGAGCCAACTTTCAAGACACCACGAAAATTTAATCTCTATTCCTCTAGCTCCATTTTGACCTATGATATGTCACACTGATTCTATGCCTTGAGGTAAAGAGCAGTGCCAAATATTTGATTGTTAATGATGGGAAACATGGCTAGTTTGAAGCATGTAGATATTTTTATATATTAGAAATGTTGACAACTGCCTCAAACTTCCACTCCTCTTTGCTTAGTTAAACATAATGCTTGATTTGTAAAGAAATTCTGTTTTACATGGTTTAGAGCCTTGACCATGAGATATTTCCTCCCCAGAGACATTAAGAAAAATGTCACGTGGTCAAATAACTCAGATTAGTACTTGGACATTTATATTACATCTGGATTGATTCTCATGTGTCTTTAGGGACATGTATGAGCTTAGTGGCAGAAGAAAGCATTCCTTTGCATCCTTCTTGGGGACTGGAACTATTTTGAGTCAGTTCTTAGGGTTCTTTATTTTATCTAAGCCTGACGGCTGGAATATTTCAAAGGCATTGACTGAAAGTAGCCTAGTATGACTACTAACCTAAAAGTTCATGTTCAGGTTTGATAGTGTTGCTGCACCCTTTCTATTTGAGTCTGTTTAAATCAACAACTGTGTGTCGTCATGTAATACCTAAGTTTTGTAAAGTATGGAAAAATACAGTTGTGTAAAGTGAAATAATTGTGCATTAGTCAGGACGTCTTTGACTGCAAAACTTAGAGATAGAATTTGTACAAATTTATACTGAAAATTCCCAGTAATTAAAGCAAGGGGAGAGTTAATGAGTTGTGGGACGGACAGAGATACAACTGGTCTAGATTCAAGAATATGTAGAAGCATGAACTTTATACTGCCAGGACATAGTATCATCACCTCTTCTCTCTGATTTATTCTGTACTTCATTTTTTATCTCTTTCTAAAGACCAGCCTAATCTATGTGAAATACCAAAAGATTCAAAACTTCACTACTTATGGTTCTATTATTAGACTAGGTTGATTCTTAATACAAAAACATCCCATAGAAGAGCTTTCCATGTGGTTACATATTACGTGCTTATGCTAAGTCTTGCGCACATTATGTGCCTTTGGTTTACACTGGGTCTCTATGAAGATGGTAACTGGTTCTGAGTTTTCCTTCAATCTTAGAGTATTTGACCTTTCATAAGGTTGCACTTTAATTTTCATATAAGGGCCAGTAATAAAGATGTGGGCCTGTGTGAAATGTAGGCTATGGAACTAAAACAAATACTCAGGGAAAGGAAAGGATAAAAAAAATGCCTATTGGAAAAAAGGAGATGGCAAATGAACTTAGAAATTTAAGCCTGTTAGTGAAAAAGTATTAGCATCTTGTCCTAATAAAAGTCCAGGAAGTGAATTTGCTCTTCCTAATGTTTAGGAAACTCAGACTTTAAAACAAACTTCAGACTATCCTTTGAATTTTGACTGTCTTGGGCACCTTAAGAAGACTATGCTGCCAGGGATATAGCTCAGTGGCACAAGTGCCAGCCTGGCAAGCACAAGGTCCTGAGTTCAATTCCTGGTACCAAAAAAAAAAAAAAAAGAATGACAATGCTAATAATCTTTTGATGGATATGCAAATTAGGTCTTGCAGGTTCTAAAATATAGTAGAGCATGTGATTCAGTATTATAAATTATGTATGAAAACAACTTACACAAGCCAGAGTTAGAAAAAGAAGGCAAAAGCAAACAAACTGTAGAAATTAACCCTTTAGAACTTCAAATATTGATATTATTAGAAACATAATATGAAATATATGTTTAGAGTGGTTGAAGAATTTATAAAGACAAAAATGTAAGTATAGAAGATTTGCCAAATGGCTATGCTGAACTAGGAAAAAACTCAGATGGAACTTTTAGAAATAGATCTTATTAGGCTAACAATATTAGACACAAATGAAGAGAGGACTAATGACCTAACAGAGTAGTCTAAAGACACTGCATAGATTCTAGAAGAGTCCAGGACTGAGACACCATGTGGTCAAGAATCAAGGTAAGATACATGGAGGGAAATCTAAGGAAACACATCATAGGTCTAATTATAAACTCAGAGAAAAGAGTGAACGTTGAGAAACCTTGTTATTCAAAATCAGTGGAAGACATATACCCTCAGATACAAGAAGATGGAAATCCTGAAGGGAAAGTACTAAACAGTAAAGACAAATGGAAGACCTCAAACACAAATAAGATTTGTTTTAAAGGGAAGATGATCGGCATCATGTCAAACATCATCAACAATAAAAACTAAAGACATTAAATATCATTGTCAAATAATATTGTAAAGTCCTACAATATTTTGTAGTAAAAACATTGAGAAGAAATATGTTGTTTACATATCAAGCTCAAGTATAATTCAAGAGGGTTTACATCAGAATAAAAGGGAATTATCTCAAAGAAAGTCCTGGACTGAAGAAGGAATGGAGGATGATGGAGTGTACATTTTCCTGTTTATTGAGGAAACTCCAAAGCAAGATGGAAAATAAGAAAGAAATATAAATAAAAAAGATAATATAAAATATAATCCAATAATTCTAAAAAAAAAAACAATTCAAGGATACCAATGATCTCAATAATTGTAAATAAATTAAATTTACCAAGTAAATGCAGAGGTGTTTCAGATTAGGTGAAGGTAGACTTCTGCAGTTTCTTATTTTTCAGTGTCACAAATAAAACATAGACTGTAAAAATAGTGACTGCAAAGAATAGAAAAAACACAGCACTCAAACATTAACCAAGACACTGATATAGTTGCTTTAATGATAAATTAAGGAGACATTGAAGAAAAGTCAAGATTATGTTTACAAAAGTTTTAAATGTTTTAGTTTACTAAGAAGGTATAGCAACTAACGTTGAATATAATCCTATTATAGTCATTTCTCATGAAGAAATTTATTCAATATTTTAATAGAACTAGAGAAAGATGTTGGCAAACTCACTAAGGAGCAAATAGATCAGAAAGACCAAAAGTAAGATAGGGTACAAAGGATTTGAACAATAAAAGCTTCTTTAAAATTATTTTTTACTGAACCCTGAATTATCATTTAGAAAATAATTTCTCCTTATGGTATAAAAGAGTTATAGGTATTGACCAATGATCAAATATGAATGTGTCAGTATTTTATAGTCTTGAAGTCATACAATATCTGGGATTTGAAATAATTGAGAGATTAAAAATGCTTCAAAGTAAAAACTACAGAATAAAAAGAAATATATATAAACAAAATTATTACAGATTGAATCTTGTGAGATAGAGTTGAACTGATTGTTACATGGTAGCTTACAGCCTTAAATGGTCGCATTATAAAATGATAACATCAAAATATTGAAATATCTAAAGAATTTGGAAAAATAAAATGAAAATAAACCCAAACAAAGTAGAAAGAAGATTAAGAAGCATCTATGTGCTAGAAGAAAGATTTCATAAAAAGGACCAACAACACAAAACAAAACATTAGTTGATTGAAAAGACAACTGCACCAATTAAGTACAACTTTGGCTAGTATTACCAGAGCCAAAACAATAAGCAATTTTTTGGAAAATACAGGGAAAAAGAAAGTAATAATGGATAAATTATACCAAAACTTTGAAAACCTAAATGATACACATATTTTTTAGAAAAACAAAATTGTCACAATTAACTCAAGAAGAAATGGAAAATGAAAAAAAACCCTTACAATTGTGAAATGAAATAGAATCAATAGTTAATAGTAATGGAGGACATCAGGGTCACCTTCCAGGCTCTCTGGAACTGCTTAATTTTTCATAGAGCACGGAGGCCAAAGTGGCCTCGTGCCATTCATGACTTATTAGCTAAGATATTGAGAAAGATTGGTGAGATTTTACCTCATACAACTAGGAAAAATATAATCTTAATTTCATGAGAGGATTAAACTTAATCTGCTGTCTTCAGAGAAAATTTCTCAATGTTATTCTGTTGCTTTTCTGGCAACTCCTTAAGGCAGTCTGTGTGATAGTTACTGTAGCATAGGCTAATTTTCTTTACAGATTTTGATACTTTAAGAGACCTTCTGCACTGCAGCAAATTATGTAACTCTCTTGTTGCTGTATATACCTATCCTGGGTGAGGTTTCTGTTGACCTTCAGCTTTTTTCAAAAGGGTAAGACCTATCCAAAATGGGAAGCAGAACAAAGAATCAGTATGGCTGTACAGGTGATGTGCAATTTTGTTCTGATGGATTTATTGATATATTAGCTGATTTATTATTGGGTTCATAATTTCTTAATATTTTATAGGACAGCTTACATTACACATGTTGACCTTTCTCTGTAAAACATTGGAAATATTTTTCATCTAATTTTTGTACACATTTGTTATAATAAAAATATATGTGTTCAGTGTGTCAAAGTTTTCCTTTTTATAATTTTATAATTTATATTTTTAAATGTTCTTCACTTCAAGGAAAATGTGTTAGCACAGATTGACATCAAGCTGTCCTAATTAGTAGGCAGCAGGTACTTTGGGAGACTTCTGTGCAAGGTGTCTCTAGCTAGGGATTATTTTTACTGGCCTTGCCCAACTGTACACCATACGCTGCCGTGAACTCAAACTTAAACTGGTCATCATTTATCATCTTAATGAATTTAATGTCAGTGGAACACTTCTGACTCACTTTATAAGGAGAAGTTGAGAAAGTAATTCTAAATTTTTACTTTTACTTTTTGTCCTGAATTGAAAGATATTTGAAAATGTTTCCGGAAGAATTATTTTAAATATGCAGATGTATTAATTTTGGTTTAAAATTTATAAGACTGTATGTTAATTTTATTTTAAAATATTTTTCCAGAGCATCTATAAGTTCAATCTACTTGGCACCCTATTAGTGTAAGTGCTGAGAATATGATAGCAAATAAACCATATCAAATGGCTTTTCAGGATATTTAAATGATAAAGAAAAGGTAGAGTGATATTAAAGACTAGTGGTGTAAAATATTTCTTTTTATTTATCTTTAGAGGTAAAGATAAATAGATGTGCTTAGTAACAGTAAAATTTCTTGGATTGCATTTGAGCAAATAGCTGGATGTCTTCAATATACTGTAACAGGTATTCATTGAATGCTCATTGATTCTTCTGAGATGGCATTTAATTTTGACAATAATACATTAAAATGACTGAATATTATTAGAGAAATGCAAATATATATTTAAATAATTTTGTTAATATACAATTGCAATGCATAATGAATATCCTCATTGTGGGGTATTGGCTCACGTGTGCATCACGTTTTATCTTTTATTTCTTTTTCTGTCTCCTCCCACCACTGCCTGAGATTCCCTTGTCATCTCCACAAAGGTTTCTTTTTGAGACAGACCTCGCTAGCTTACTAAATCGCCCAGGTTGGACTCAAACTTGTAATTCTCCTGCCTCAGCCTCCCAGAGTGCTGAGATTACACATGTGCACCACCATCCACCACTCACAAAGTCTATTATTGACCCTGAAATTTTTCAGGCCACCTCCAATGAAATAGATGCATTAGAAGCTTTTGTTTCCATAGTAATAGTTGAATTATGTTTACCTCAGATTAGTACCTCACGGCATTCAGATGTTATCTAGTTTCAATGTTCAGAAGACTATCTTATTCTCAATGGTGTTATTTCTCTTCTTCCCCCTCACTCTTACTCTTTCTTCTACTTCTCTTCTTCCTGTTTTTCTTTCCTTGAAAAAGTTCCTTTGGGTATTGCTGCTTCTCCTTTTCTGAGTGTGTCGTGCTAATTTTCTTGGTAGTAATGTAGAATGCTCCTGGGCAGAAGTCCATGGGTGCATTTGTCTTTCTGAGTTGTAATGGCAAGAACAAGGGGCACAGTCTGAATTCATTTCTCTTTACAAGGCTGGCCTGCAGCTATGGAGCTACTTGCATCTCCTGTACGTGGGCTAGCTTTAAACTGCTGTGAATACCCAGCTGGAAAGTGATCACAGGGAGGAGAATCTCTTCTTACACAGCATGATGCTTAGCCAGGTAAAGACAGGCCAGGACGAGGACTACAGGTTTGAGCCTCTCTGCTACCAACAACGTGATCCATTATAACTCACATGATTCTCTAGAATAAACTATTTGGTCTGTGGAGTTTCTTCAATCTTAAATGCTATTTGGGTTCAATTTCATGAAATGTAAATATGGAGCTAATTGAAACACTTTCTGACAAGCATTCTTAATTTCATAGCATAGTTTTTCAAATGATCTGTCCAGTCATATTTTAAAACTGTAAATACTCTAGAAATTTTAATTTTATCTTTTGGTTTAAGTTTTTTGTTGTTGTTGGTTATACCTATTCCTTTAAATTCTGTAAGAAGGTATGATAGTTAACCAATGACAATGGCTTGATGCTTAGCATTTTTTTCTACGGTGGAAAGATGGTGGAAAGCTCTGTTAAGAGAAGGATTTCAACATGATATGTCGTATTTCCCACATTTTGTTCATGTTCATAACAGCTTTGCTAATTTATATGAACATTTTGTTTGGTATAGACTATATTACCTTCTGTATGGATGAGAAAGATGCAGATGCGTGTCACATATCATTTGATTATTACGTTTGGGACATGTTATGAGGTTAAGCACATATTCTAGTTTTTTGAGGAGACCCGGCTTTAAAAGTTACAGAATGGTATCCAATAATGTATTGAGACTCCTCCAGACACAAGTTAATAGAATATCATTTTGTAGTCTGTCCTCTTCTCTTAGAAGTTAAGAGAGATCGCTTGCATGGCAACTTTATAACTGTTCCAATGTCCATTCTTTTTTTGATAGAAGCCAAAGCACTGATTTCTAGCTAGACATATTTCCTCTATGATAAAACTTTCCATTTCTGAGTTTCCTTAGACATGTTGCCGTTCTGTCACTCATTTTAGCTGTGGTGTCCCTTTCATCTTTATGGTCTGAAATAGCCACTGGATCTCTAACCTTCTTCACTTTATTCTAAGATACCCTGCAAGAGCAAGGGCAAAACAACCTCATCTTCTAATGAACTTCCAAGATTCACACAACACTTTTTCTTCCATGTCATTGGTCAGAATTTGTAACATGACTATAAATAGTGAGGGAATTTGGGACATGTCACCATTTAGTTTTGAAAGCTGTGGTTCTGTTATTAGCAAAAATTATCAGAATAGATATTAGATAGTAATCAAATCTTTCTAACAAAAAGAGAGGGATGAGTATGTATCTCTGTCAGACACCAACTCTTGTTTCCAGTGCTTACTTTCAAACCCAGGGCCTCACACATGCTAAGCAAGACCACCCTGAAACCTAGAGACCAACTTTTAAATTGAGGATAGGTAGAAAAAAACATAAATTAATGAAATCAATTGAACAACAGCCAGAGAGGTGGAAAGAGAACAGAACCAAATTCTAGAGCAGTAGGTGCTATGTCAACTACCAGGAGACAATACAGAGAAAGACAATTTAATCAGTTAGAGAAGGCCACTTGTAACACTGTAGTGTCCATTCCCATTTCCCATTTCTGTCCTTTGAGCATCTACCAAGCAGTCTGGGGAATGGTAAAACAAAATTAGTAACTTTCTGATACCAGGGCTCAGTTTATCTTCCTGTACCCTTTCATGTTTATCAGTTGCATTTGAAACAATTAGATGGGGAAAGTTCAAGAATAAATCCTTACATTTTTCGTTAATTGATTTTTTAAAACAGAGCTAATACTACTCAATATGGAAAAGCAGTCCTTTCTCTCAGTGGTGCAGGAACAACTAGATGCCCACAGGCAGCAGAATGAAGTTGGATGCTTACCTCACACCATACACAAAGTCTAACTTAAGATGGATTAGAGGCCAGAATATGAGTTAAAACTACAAAACTCTTGGAGAAAAAGAAAAGAGCAAATCTTCAAAATTTTAGATTAGGTAATGACATTTTAGACATAAAACCAAAAGCATAAGAAAAAGTAAAAAAAAAAAAATTCAATAATTTGAACACTATTAAAGTTAGTGAAGTTATAGTCAATCACAAAAGGGAAAAGCCTGCTTACAGACCAGGAAAAGTATTTATAAATCGTATATCTGCATGGCATTTAAGTTTGCCTATAAACTTGATTGAGAGCTGAGCAGGGGTTAGTAAAACACTTCTAGGTGTAGATCAGGGAGGCATACCTTGAGGCACTGTACCTACTCCACAGCCCCCCACTTCTGGCACTGTTTCTCTGCTTCGCTTTCCAACCATCACGAACTGAGAATCTTTGCTCCATCACCTCTTGTGCCATGATGTTTCTGTCTTGGACCGGGTAACCATGGACTGAACTCACTAAAATGATGACCCAAATAGACTGTCTCCTTTAGGTTTTGGTCCCACCAATGGGAGAGCTGACTTATAAAAATATTTGGCACCTGAAGGGGGGCCCTTGCTGTGACTATACCTGACCATGTGGTTCAGAAGTATTTGGAAAGCGTTTGCAGAAGGAGTTTGGAAAGGTTTGGGGATGCATGCTAGAGAGTCCCTAGAAGGATGGGCAGTTAGAGTTGGCTGGGCCATAGAGATACGACCTTGAACAGCACATCTGGTACTGGGTCCTTCTTTGTGGCATTGTTGCCCTGTGCTGCTTCCCAGCAGCTGAGAAATAAGCAATTTTGTAGTGTCATAACATTTGCATCCTCATGCTTGTGCCTTGGAGTTGGCGCGCCATAGACTAAATCTCGCAAGTTGTGAGCTAAATTAAGCCTTTCTTTATTATTCTTAAATAGTGGGTGTCAGATCATTTGTACCAGCTATAAGAAAGCTAACCACTATTAACACATTGCTGGTGTGTATGTAAGCATGTGTACCACTTCGAGGCATATGCATAAGAGAGATACAAACATATATCCGTGCAAAAGTTCATACATAGAAGTTTGTTCAGTCATTTTTTATAGAGGGCAGTAGGTAGTAACAACCCAAATACTCACCAACTAATAAACAGATAAATAAAAATGGTGTATCCGTATAATAGAATGTTATTCAGCCAGAAAAAGTTTTGAAACACTACTGACACACCTCATAGCAGGGACGAATTTTGAAAATGTTATACTAAGAAAAGAAGCAGCCCATGAGAGTCCAAATATATATTATATTTAAGGAATGAAAATGCAGCATAGAAAACCCACAGAGAAGGGCAGGAGACTCGTTGTTGACAGCGACTGTGAAGAGTGACTGTTAATAGTTGTGGTGTTGCTTTCCAGGTGTTGAAACTTTGTGGGATCCACGACGATTGTGGTACAATTTTGTGAAAAAAAAAAAATTGTGATACTGCCATGTGAACCCAGACCTGCTGTACTGTGGCACATCTACAGTCATTTTTATGCTTTGTGTTTTGAGACAGGCTCTTGCTATGTTGTGAATCTGCCCAGGAGGGAATGTAAACTGATTCCCCCTGCCTTAGTTTACCTGAGTCCTGGGCTTATAGGCTTGGGCCACCATCCCTGGCTTCACTAGTAAAAAGACTGAATGATGCACATAGTAAAGGTGAAGGGCACCTAATGGTATGTGAATTACACCACACTAAAGCTCTGTAGAAGAACAAGAAGACAAAAAAGAGGGGGAGAGAATCCAGAAAGATTCTTTTGGTTGGTCAGCGACTGACTGATGCAACTGCCTGTTCACACAATCTGGTTTGAGCTAGGCACAGCGGCCTGAGCCTGTAGTCTCCGTGAGCAGGGGGCTGGGGCAGGAGGCCATGAGTCCACAGTCAGCCTGGGCAGTGGAGTGAGGCCAGTCTCCAAACAAACAAACCAGCAGAGAAGCAAGTGACAAGCGGCTCAGGCAATGCCAAAGATAGAAGTCCCAGTTCTTAGTGGTTATCAGCTTCTGTGCCTGGATCTCTTTTATATCCTGTCAAGTGATCATCACACTTTCCCACATCATCAGCACACTGGCTCCTAGATGCTCCATCCCATGCAGAAGACTAAACAACCATTTGCTTACACCTCTGCAAGTGCCACCACGTCTTTACTTACTCAGTTTCCTTGATGTGCTCTTTTTGTAGTCTCACACGTGCTGCCCCAGCTGGGAGGATAAATGTAAGCTGAGAAATCATACTCCTCTCTTGGTCTTTATTCACACTCAGAGTTCTCATTCTAACTTAGAAATGAAGAGGGCCTTGAAAAAAAATCACGGAACCCACAAGACAAACTGAATTAGAATTGAAATCTTTGAACTTTGTTTACATTTTTCCTGAGCCTACTGAGTCTAGAAGATACGGAAATGGTTGTAGCAGGGAATTAAAATAGAGCGTTCAGGAGCAAAGCCATTATTATGCTCATTATAATAACGATGTGAACTTGTCCAACACTTATGTACCGAGATTTGTTCTAATTGCTTTATGTGTAACTCGCTAAAGCCACACTACATCCTGATGAGATGGGTGGTATTATTATTCCTGTTTTATAAAGGAAAGAAACCGGTACTAGAAGACATTGGATAACTTATGCAAGGTCACAGAACAAGCCGTGGCGGAGACGCCATGAACTCTGGCGGAGCCTGTGCTGCTAACTTCGGCGCTTCAGTCCGCCAGAGCTTCTTAAGCACACTCCTCCTGCACATCCAGTGCCGTGCTTTATGTTTGCCCACCGTAGTAAGAGTAATAATTAGTATTATCAGCAAAAATCTGTTTCTTTTCCTAGGAAGAAGTAAACCATGCTTTGGTATTGTCGCTCAGAACAGATGTATAGGTTTTTCTTTCCTGTAAACTTGGTGTGGCAGGCACCCTAATCTGATATTCGTTCCTCTGGACACACTGATTCTACTAGCCAGCGCCCTGGCATTGGTTTTGGCATTAGTTTGTGACTGAGTTCTAAGAAATAGAAGCTGAGGTCCAAAGCAGGGGCTCATGGGAGTTCCAAAAATTTACCATGTGCTTTTCGATGCTCTTTCGCCCTTCCCAGTGAGCTGGGGCAGCAATAGTCAGGGAGTCTTACTAGCCAGGTTTAAGGAAGGGATAGCTGCTGGTATCCTGGATCCTAGTGTCTGCCCAGCGGAGCTCCCTCTCATGTCTGAATGAGTAAGACTATAATATAAGCAAAAAATAAAACTCTCTTGTTTTAAGATATTGAACTGTTGAGTATTTTTATTGAAGCATTTCGTTATGACTAATACAACCAATTATATTATCATAGTTGGTAATATAGAAATAGGTCAATATATAACAACTAGCACATTGTTCTTATGAGCAGTGTATTGTTCAATCATTAAGGAATGAGAGGCTGCATAGGAAAACGTTGGGGACTGAAGGAGGAGAGGTAAGCATTTCTTGAGTTCTTGGTATTTGTCAGAATTTTTATGCAGCTCCAAACCTCCTGCAGTGAGTAACAGAGAGGAGCAAGTATGAAACCTAAAAGTCTTCACTTCCCAATATTCTAGGATGTCTCAAAAGATGACAGCTTATTTTTTTCTCAAAATGTTATTACATACACGAACAAATACACATAAATCAGGTTACTGTGTACTTAGCTCCATAAAAGAAGAGGTAGTTTGGAGAATTGCTTATGGTTATAATATTCTTGAGCAAAGATTTCAAAGACTTTTAAACCATTTTATTGTCTCACGATTCAGACTATTCATTTAGTTCATTTTGAAGGGAAACATCTTCACCTCAACCATCTTTTAAAATGAGTTTGGAATGTGTTAACTCTACATTTTTCTTGTTGAATAGTGATCAAGATTACTTACTTCTTTTATGTGGCAATATTTTTTATCTAAAGCAATAAACTTACAATAACATTTGCTGGTAGATATACAGTGATAATTTAAGATAGAAAGAATTTCCTACAAATAATAGAAGCAATATTTTTGTATGTAAAAATAGTACTTTTTTTTTAACTGAATGTTTTCCCAGGTATCTACACCCTATTCAGAATAATGCAAAGAATGTTAATGTGAAATATAATATGGCATATTATTTTAGCTCATCTATAATGACTTCCATTTATAAACCAAAAAATTGTATGATTTATCATTTTGAGATTTGAGAAAATTTATTTCTATGCCTAGGGTAGCTCTCTGTTGTGGAACGGTGTGGCAATCATTAATATAAGTCAGGATTTGTTTCTTTGCAGCTGGAAGAAAAGAAGCAATGCTGTCCAGAGACACTGTAGAACATGTCTGTTCTTAATCTAAACTGAAATGTTAGGAGTATGGTGACAAAATCCGGGCTCTGTCCAATTTGGACATCATTTGGAGTTGATTTAAGTTTGTCACATGCAAACAGATTTCTTGTTTTAATTTCAACTTGACAGCTACAGATGCTTTAAGCACCATTTGTGCTATAAAATGGAGAATTTACTTTTTTATTTCCTCAAATGAAAATAGATATATATTGGGAACTTGAACCTGAGGAATAGTATTCTTCAAGGAATAATCTAAAGCTACTTAGCAAAACATGCAAACTCTCTTACAGCATGTAAAAGTTTTCTTTATGTACAAAGCCCTGGAGAATTTTAAACAGCACCTGCATTCATAGTCCCAACTGTTGTTCTCTTACATTTTCCGTGCAGTGTACTTAAAGTTCTCATCCATAAATCATGTTTATGAAATGAATAAACGATTTCATTCATTGAAGAAGTACAAACTGATGGTACTGGTTTCATTCTAGCTAAGAGTAACACTGACAGAGTCCTGCCAAAAGGAAGTGAATGCAGGATTGTGTCTGAGAGGACAGGAACTTGTGAAAGCAAAAGTCAAATTAGATTTGGAATGATGGCAAAGGCGAAAACAAAAATTCAGGGAAGTTTAGTCTTATTGACATTTTATTAATAATTATTTAAGATTTCCCCTACTGAATTTTTGTCAGAAATTTTAGACTTACTGTTGACAAACGTGAAACAAACTGCTTAAATATTTAATAGTGGTCACCGAAAGCCAGAGGAAATGACTTGAGGAAAAAGGAGACAGCGATGCTTGCTTCAACCTGGTACTCAGTGTGGAAACTCTGTTGTATACGGAATACAACACTACACCTTTCCAAATGCTTAGTCAACACTACTGTAGAGACTGTATATAAAAAAAAATAGAGAACGGATCTATAGAATGAAATAAAATGTAGAGTTCATCTATGTGAACTTTCTCAGTAAATGTTTCTTCAGGAAAAGACTGTTATTTTTATCCATAAGTATGATGACTCTAAAGTTAAATTACCAGAATGCATCTGTCTGAAAAGTTATTTGATAAGGCATCATGTGTTTAATCATATTGGATTTTTGATGTCACCATGACCAAAATCTGAATTTTGGTTGAAAATTCAATTGAGATGCTGAATTCTGTTTTTCTGATGCATGTGGCACAAAGCATACCGATATTAATGTTTTATGTGATTTTCTTAAGTAATGCAATACTTTTAATCTGAAAATCTGTGAAGTCAGTGTAATATTTGAACTTAAATTCTATATAATTTATTGTATGATTTATTTTTTATTTTATGGTAAAAAGATAAAACAAAATTTTATAACAAAATGATAGGCAAATAGCAGCATTTAAAACAGTACATATTGTTACCTTTAAAGTAGTTGCTCAGGGGCCAGGGATATAGCTCAGTGACATAAGCACCTGCCTGGCAAGCGTAAGGTCCTGAGTTTGATTCCTGGTACCGCAAAAAAATAAATAAATAAATAAAACAAAGTAGTTGCTCAGGGTACAAGATATGGGCATGAAAACTTCTCCAATCAAATTATCACAGATCTTCCTTTTTAATGAACTAAGAGACACTAATGGTATTATGATTTACTATATAGTGAAGTGATTTCAGAGATTTCAGATTATGCCATGTCTTTTCACACAATGAAACCCTATAGGGAAACCTTGTGCTACATAGTGAAATAGCATAAAGTTGAAGATTTTCCCTAAATAGTACTGTTCGCGAATTTAACACACATATGAATAGAACAGCTGGTCACAGAGTCACAGTGTTTATCTTTTCCACTTATGTACAGTGTGTGTAACAATAAATTTAAACTTACTGAAGTCCTGTTATCAATACCAAAGTCATTTACAAATCCTCTCTGTGCACAGACGTTTTCTGTTATATCTCCTAATTTCACCGGGAGATCCTTCGCCTGGTTCTAGGACTGTTGACTTTCCACTGTTTGCATTTCCGTGTGCTTTCCAGAGCAGCCCAGCTGCGGTGAGCGAGCGTTGCTCTTGAAGTCTTTCCCTCAGAGATAAACCTGTCTTTACTACTCCTGGGATATCTTTCATTTCCTCTTGCACTTGAGCCCTTTTAAAGGCATATTTTCTAGTCTTAAAAATGCCATAAACGTGTTCTTACCTCATTAAAGATGAAGAATGTCCTTTTATTTTTGCTCATATGGTACAATGGAATCAAATTAATCTGGAGCGTTGGGAAGTGTAAATGCCATAAACTATCAACCTGAATAGCTTTCAAAAGTAAATCATTGTTGGAAACTAAGCAGCAAATCATAGTAAGAAGAAAACTTTACATTGGTACCTTTCATCTATGTGCTTTCTATTTTCTTCCCCCGGTACAGCTAGGAGGAATTAGTTCTGGTGTTCTATCATAGTAGGATAACTATAGTCTATAATTTATGATATATTTTAAAGTAACTGGATAAGAGCCTGAAGTTTTCCAATATATAGAGATGAAAAACAAGTTTGCAGATGGAAATGCTAATTTACCTGATTTGAGCATTATGTGTTGTATACATGAATCAAATTATTACACTGTATTCCCTAAATATGCCCTGATATTAGGTATCTACTAAAACAATTTAAAAAACATACCTCACTTTGGCATCCATTAATTATCCTATTGCTAACTGAATTTCCAATTAGCAAAATATCGGCAACGAAATGAAAAATCAATCATAGTCTTCAAGGGAATTTTAGTGAGAAAAATATGAGAGCTTGTCTGATCTTACAGAAGGGATGTATTGTAAAGGGAACTTCTGAGATTCTGAGTTTCTGGCCTCCTTTTTAATCTCCTTCCCATCCATGCTATCCAAATGCATAGTTTTCTAAAGACTATGATTTTATAGACTTCTCTCTTTCTGCAGTCCTCTTTCCCTGACTCATGAAGACTATTACTTGTTTGTTTCTAGGGAATTCACATAATTGTGCATAATAATTTTAGCTTCTCAGAATGGCCACTTCCTGAGTAGATTACTCCCTGTTGAATCACTCAGATATACAGTTCTTTAGAATCAGATCAGAATCAAAAAAAAAAAAAAAAAAAAAAAAAAAAAAAAAAAAAAAAAAAAAAAAAAAAAAAAAAAAAAAAAAAAAAAAAGTAAACTTAAAAAAAAAAAAACTGTCCTAGGTGGGCTTAAACTTTGGGGGCTGGGGATATAGCTCAGTGGAATAAGCGCTTGCCTAGCAAGCGCAGGGTCCTGAGTTCGATCCCCAGTACCGCAAAAAAAAAAAAAAAAAAGTAAACTTAGAATCAGATCAGAATCTATCTGATAACTCTTCAGGATGAAAGCCCTTTGCATATTTGAAGATCATATTCTGTTCCTCATACATCTCCTCCAAAACCCAAACCCCTGAATCCTATAATGCAATTCTTATGCAGTCAAGTTTCCCAGGAGATCCCTTTTCTGAATAGATCCCTTTCCCAATATACTTTGGAAGTGATGTTCCCCATTACCAGACACAAAATTCCAAATAAAATTTAATTGTATCTAGACACATATTACTACTCATGCAATTGTAGGAACACAAGTAGACACATAATGTTATTGGACTTTCTGAATTTGGAGTCAAGTAAAATGCCTAGGCCTTATCTGTATGAAATGCTTTAAAGTCAGGCTTTCTCTTTTTTATGTTGTACCGTATATTGCACCTCACTGCATAGTGGCTCAGATTGTGGGCTACCAACATATACGAAGGAGAATGCAGGGCAGGGTTTGACTTAATTTCACATCTCATTTTTTTCCCAGGACCTTCAAAATGCAATGTGGTCATTAATAACTGTAATGCTAAACATCTAGAAATGTGGCCAGAGCAGGTGAAGAGTTAAAGAAAATCAACTTTTTTTAAAATTTTATTTTAGAAACATAAAAGTACAAAAACATATTGACAAACAGACACCAATTATCATAAAAAATAGTACAATCACAACTAATCTATAGACAAGATGATATGGTCTCAACAGTGGTTATTGCTTTATCCATTGATATCTTCGAATTGTAAATGTATGAACCCATATACAGACATGCAAATTTAGTCAGACAGTTAAT
>PVLD010024781.1:0-24839 GCA_004027595.1 Dinomys branickii
GGAGAGGAGAGGAGAGAAGAGAAGAGAAGAGAAGAGAAGAGAAGAGAAGAGAAGAGAAGAGAAGAGAAGAGAAGAGAAGAGAAGAGAAGAGAAGAGAAGAAGGGAAGGAAGAGAAGTCAGTCTAAGAGGCAGGAAGAAAATCCTAACAGTTGAGGGTTGAAAGAAGTTTTCAGGAGAAAAGTATTAGTCAGTGTTCAGTTGCAAAAACTAAATTCAAAGGTGGAGAAAAAGAAAATCAAGAAAAGCTTTCACATCTGGTAGTGAGAAGTTCGCTGGGGGTGTAAAAAACACCTGCACCTAATGGATTAGACAATTTCAAAAGCAGGCAAGGGTTGTAGATATTTTTTCAAGAATTTTATCAGCTCTGCCAGGAAGAACCACAGTGTTACAGCAGAAATGAAGAAACAGATTTTTAAAATGAAGTCTTAAATTAATGAGAGAATATACTTAATGGAATAAGTCAAAATATAAATTACAACTCTTTAGAGGCACCAATTTCTGAAGGGAGGCAGAGCAGAGGAAAGGGGATCCTTAATAAATATGACACTTCTCTTCATGGTCAGTAAGGGAAGGATAAAATAATATGGTAGTAATTATCATTATGCTAAGTATTGGGAAATAGCCTCAGTAATTTAAAAGTATTTATTCTTAGTTTTCTCATTTTGTAGAAGAAAAAATGAGCCTCAGAGCTTTAAACAACTTTCCCAGGCTCCCAAAGTCAATAACTCGTATATCAGCAATTTTAATTTCAGGGAACTTGATTTCAGAATCTCAACTCTCAACCAAAGTACTATAATGATAAGGGTTTTAAGACTGCTAGAATTGGAGGTCGGGTATGGTGGTGCAGGCCTGTAATCCCAGCACTAAGGAGGCTGAGGCAGGAGGATCACTGTGAGCTCAAGGCCAGCCTGAATTGCATACTGAGACCCTGTTTCAAAAAAAAAAAAAAAAAGATTGCTAGAATTGGAAGTTAGGATATTCATATCACTTAGACTAAAACAGAAATTGGAATTTAAGGGTGTCTGTTACAAGGGGACTATGTGAGAGCAGTGATGATTTGGGGATCTGCTGTGTGAAAAATTCAATAGGGAACTAATAAAAGATGAATCAAAAAATTGAACCTGTGGTTTCTTACCTGCTACAGTAAGAGAAATATGAATATCAATCAGATTATGCTAATCAGATAAGATTATACTTATTTTTCTTCAACCTTTCAATATGGATCCAGATGCTGAAGTCCAGTGGCAGGCAGAAACAGCAAAATGACACCTAGAATTTGGAGGCAGATTTCTTTACGTCAACAGGCACTGATCGGGATCATTCCCAGAATATCAGGCCCTGATCTGTAGTAGTCCAGGGCTTATATGGGATAAGAAAGCAGGAAGTACAGAGGCAGATATGCATCATAATAACCAGCCATTTCTCAGAGATACAAGCGACCAGAACTGGAACAGGAACTATCACCTGGGCAACTAAGAAACTGAAGTATACTGGTGGTGGGGAGGGGTCATTTTGTGCTACATTTCCCCTCTTTTAGTTTCCCTGGCAAATCTTTGCGGGTCATGTTCCATATGATCTTCTGAGACAAGGCCCAACTAGAAGCAGCAGACACCATCAGGCCTGTCTGTTCTGTAACATTACCCTGGCGAGGTACTGAGGGAGTTACTCTCATTCAGAGTGTCCAGAGTGCCTTGGATGCTCATCAAATCTTGGTCGAGTGTTTCACTGATTGTTTTATTCTCTTGGAGCAACCATCCATAGAATTTAAGTCAAAAAAACACAGCAAAGGGTGGGGAAGCAAGGACTAGGGTAAGCAAAATCCAGGTCAGTTAACAAAAAGCATAGCTAGTGGGGGTAAGGAAGCAAGGACTGGAGTAAGCAGCTGAAAAGACACAAATGTCATGGGGAACAGCTATGGAGCAGTCCTGTGAATGATGTCCTAAGTCTTCAGTTGTGTGTGGATTGGTCAGCATGCATTGTCTGTTCAGAGAGAGCCTGAGGAGGTAAATTTTTTCAGTGGATCTAAGGATGGATTTCTGAAACTTATGAGGTAGTTAATATACCTGGGTCATATGTTTATGCAGGAATGTAGACAATTATAGCTGGTCTTTTAACTGGTTACAAGCTGTTTCTGTAAGGTTACATTTTATTTTTATGTAACCTATCTGTATATCTTAAAATAGGGAGAGTCCACTATAATACATGAAGTCAGGGCCGGTGATACAGATGTTGAGGCCTGAGCTGGCTGCAGGGACACGGGTGCCAGCACTGTGGTTTGAGCTTGCAGAACAAATGCTGCAGCGATGTCTGACTCTGATCTTCTGGGAATATCAGATAAGGTTTTTCTGGCTGGGGTTGATGTTGCAGCCAGTTGGATCCCCAGAGGGTGCTTAGGCTTCTGGACCAGATTATTCTGTGTCATTGGTGGCAGGTTTCCAAACAACAATTTGCTGTGCAGATCATCCCTGCAGGACAGTTTTGGCCAAAATAGTTTTGTCCATGGTAACTACAGCATATCTAGCCCATCGGACTTTATTTTTAACAGAGCTACTTCCATCCATAAACAGGGTGCACTCAACATCTGTCAAGGGGGCATTTCTCAGAACAGTTCATCCCAGTACAGGATGTGGCACCTGGACAATGAGGTCTTACTCTCAGGTGAGCTTGTCGGTTTTGGCGATAGAAAGACAGTGTCCGTTAGAGCATGAAGGCAGAGGGGTGAGGCAGCCCTTAGAGGCCAGTGGATGCTCTCAAGGATTCGCAGTCTCAGTAAGAATATTCAAGCCAGCAGCACCAAGAAATTTATGAGTTCTTTCCTTGTAGCCAGTTTCTGTCAGATACTGTGGCAGAGCTTTTGTGTAGGCAGCTTGGAGATCTCGAACTGGTTTTATAGGCAGGAGAGGCATCCTGTCTGCTGCAGGTGGGGTTGCCGTGGGACAGAGCTCAATCACAAAAAGGCACAACTGACAGCAAGCCCAGGGGTGACTCCTTTGTCCATAGTTCTAGAACTAGCCTCTCAAAATGTCAGGGTTATGATTATCAGGCATTTCAGCCTGCTATAAGCATTACTCTTCCTCCCAGGGTATAAGGTACAGTCAGAGTCAATATCAAGTCCAGGACAGTGGACCCAAGTGTGAGGAAGGCTGATTGCATCCCAAGAAAAGTATAGGGCAGAGGTACAGGAGTTCATGTCTGATAAAGTATCCATCAATCTCAAGGGATATGCTTTTGCAGAATTTTTTTCATTGGGGGCTCCAGTGGGTAACTCCAGTAACTTTACACATCTTTTTGGTTCCTTGACTCTCTCTTTGAAATCTGCCAGGAAAGCAGTACAGTATTGATCAAAGTTTCATGGCCCTCTGTTGCACTGCAGTCCCAGTTTGGATGTGCTCAGGGGAAGACTATATTCACCCCAAAATCAGGATCAACCACAGTGGTGGGGACGTGTGACTTTAACCAGGATCGGGCTCCATATAAAATGCAGCAGTGATCTTCAGTATTAAACAGAATCAGAAGGTGTTGCTGATAGTAGAGCAGGAGGCTGCAGTGCAGGAGACAGAGTTGGTGGTGGTGGTGTTGTGGCTGGTCAGCAGCCTGGCATTGATAAATGTAAGGAGGCAGGTCAGACTCAGGGTCCTCAGGCAGAACAAGACAAAGCTTTCTGGGCTTGGCCGAAATCTGAGAGCCTCTCAGATGGCCTCGTGGGTTTGTTTTGATGACTAGGGTGGCTTTCTTGTTGTGCAGGATGCAGGTGTGGAGCCCAGGTGGGAGAGTTTTTAACCCCTTATGGCAATTGAGTCCAAGTGAGCTGGCCTTTTATCTAAGGATTTTCCCAGTTGAAAGGGCTTATGGGAGCAACTCTCAAGCAAAGGAAGGCATCCTTTAAATCTAGAATGGTCTAAAAAGGTTCTATAGTTCAGAAACCACAAAATGCAAGGTCATGGCTGCCTGTTGATGGCACAGAGATCTTGCCCAAGGTGATTAACAGTCTATCAGGCTAATGTGTGGCTGAATGCCTGTCTAGGTTTCCGGTGACATCTGACACCAACAGGGGCAGGGGTCATGGTAAGGTGGCATGGTTCGTGGCCAGACCTGTACATGAGTCTTAGTTATACCTCTGGGAGGGGAGATTTTAGGACCTCAGGATTGAGGTTCTCTGTCTCAGGCTGATGCAGACATCCTCCTGTTCTAAGAGAACAAAGTTGAAAGGGCCGGAGTAAACAGGAGGAAGGCCGACGGGTTTGGTGTGGAGATACCGTCCCAGGCTGCAAGTGTGTGCCTGGCACAAGGGGTGAGAGGCAAGAGTCCCAGCTGCCCCAGTGATGGCAACTTTTTGACAGAAGGAACTTTTGAAGGCAGAAGTTTCTGTTCCATTGTCTACCAGGAAAGTCGCAGGTTTGCCCCCAACTTTGGCAATGACTGTGGGTTCTTGGAGGCCCAGTTCAATAGAGCTCAGTCTCCCCTATCTGTTCAGGCCTGACAGAGTACAACTTATTTGTCAGGGCTGACAGTCCAATCTTCCTCAGTCAAAATGTGGAACTTGGAATTGCTGACAGTCACCTCGGGCGGGTGTTAGATGATGCCATCTGACCAGGATAGACATGTGGCAGGGGAGCTCTGTGGCCAAATGCAGACAACAAACTGGAACTGGTTCAACTGGCTGGAAGTAGATGAGTTGGGGCAGGAGAGGAGGGCAACTGCAGCAGCTGGCAAGGGTGCCAAGCTGGAATTCCCGGGAAGAATGGGCCTCATTTTTTACTTCTTTTCTTCTTTGAGATTCAGGGTGTGGTTCAGTTTCACTTTTGACTCCATAAAAGCCTTGCAGTCAGGGACTCTGGGTTTTAACTAATTAGTTCCCATTCTATCTCCCTACAGTATATGTTGTGTGCCCTTAAGTGATGGTACAACAGACAAAGGGTGTGTGCCTCTCAGAGAGATACCATTCGGATGCCTGGGTGCACAGCTAAGGAGGGTGCAAGGCCTCCGTTATGCCATATGTCAGTCACCACAGAACCACAGGTGAGGGCCCAGCCAGCCACCGTGACCAGTGCTTCCCAGTCTTGGTGCACGTATGGAGCAGCTTACTGCTTATGCTGTCTCCTCTACTCACTCACACATTCACTCAGCAGGCACTCAAGGTTAAACATTCCGACCTCTCTCCTCTTGAGGGTAGCCTTGGCTAATAAGAATTGATCAAGCTGTTCTTCTGCTCAAACTGAGCAGAACTGACAGATTGACTAACTGGAGTACCCTCGTGGATCTTACTGGAACCAGGCAGACAGGTAGACAGACAGACAGACACATTGCCTCCTTCTCCTTATGGGATTCAGTGTGAGCTGCTTGAATAGGGAGTCAGGAATCCTCGTCCACACCTCTGAAGGAACTCAAGGCATCTAGAGGGTGCACCTTCCTGTCAGGACCTGGAAAGGTCCTTGCTTTGTCCATGACAGGCATGACCAGTGACCAAAGAGGTCTGCATGGTTGGTCTTCTGGGCCCATGCACCAGATGCAATGGCAGGAAGAAACACTGAAATGACACCTAGAATTTGGAGGCAGATTTATTTACATCAGTGGACACTGCCCAGGATCATTCCCAGAATATCAGCCCCTGATCTCTGGAGGTCTAGGACTTACATGGGATAATCAAGAAGGAAGTACAGAGGCAGAATGGCTTGTTAGTTGGGGACTGGTTTATACAATATGCATCACAGAGACCAGCTATGCATCACAGTTTCCAACTGTTTCTAAGAGACAGAAGCAACCAGAACTGGAACAGGAACTATTACCTGGGCAACTAAGAAACTGAAGTATACTGGCTGAGGTGGGGGTGGGGGTATTTTCTACTATGGAAGTACTTAGACATAGAATTAAGGACAAACAAAATGGACCTAACATCTTAGCTTCACACAGTATTCAAGTGGGATTCCTTCCATGATATGGCTATGTCAGTATTCAAAGAAGCTCTTGCTCTGCTTACCTGAGGATTCAAAATAGTAAGTGTCCATCTCTGATTTTCTGAAATTATACAAGGAGCTAGAGGTGAAGGGGATTTGCCAACCTGCTATTGACAGTATATTTTTTTCTGTCTAGCACTTTCACTGCCATCAGAGAATCAAGATTATAGCAAAGGTTTTATACAGGAGCTATTAGAAGTGAGTAATATATCCTTCTTGGTAGCCATAATGGTTTGTCCTCTTGTTAAGTATATAGCTGTCATTATATTAGTTTTTGTGGACATTTTTGTTCCTATGTGAGATCATCAGCTTTGGAAGACAAGGACTATGCGTTGTTTAGATCTATATTTCCAATACCTAGCACAATACCTGGAATTTCAAAAATGTGTAAGTCTTTAAGTAGAATTACTGTGGAGGACAAAGAGCTCTTGCTCAACTTCTTAGAAATTCCATGTAATTCAAATAATTAATTTAAATGAAGTTTGTACATAGACAAGTCAGTTTCAATATCTTCACTTTAATTTTTTAAGCAATCTGTGGAAACAATTGCAATGTTTCAACAAACAATGCTTCTGCGTGGTTTAGAATTTGATTTACGCAGCACATCTCAGAGCATCAAAGTTCAGCTTTTCAAAAGTGAATTTTAGTAATTAAACTCTGTTGTCATACTGTAAGAATATCTTAGTATTACAGTCTTTTAAAATTATAATTGAAAAGTAGAAAACTATTTTTCTAACAAAAGTGTGGATTCTAAACATCCACATTAAATTACTAATTAATATTCCATTTTTAAAGTTATATGAATGAAATAATAAATAATTCTCCACCTCACAAGTCATCTGAGTCTTACATAAACATTATTTTCAAAAGCAACTCTTCCTCTACCTTCCCTTGTACTTGCTTCTCCTTTTTAATTTAATACAGTTTAAATTTTTGCCCTTAACTTCACTCAGCCTTAAATTTAATTATCTTGATATTTCCTCTTTGCATCCAGAATCCAATTATATCATGGTAGATGAATTTGAAATGGCTGTGCATTTGAAATTTGGTGTTTCCTAAGTGGATTATAAGTCTTAATGTGCTATGAATTGGTTATTTTTGTTTACTAAACTCTTTCTTGCTATTTAACTTTCCCTCTGTCTTGTAAACCATATTTTTAGAGAGCATATATTACCTGTTTAAGTTATTTATGTGGTTTTGAAGAAGTTTATTTTTCATGTCCTTGGTTCATTGCTCCAAGATCTTTTGGATTCTGGTCCTCTATTATGTAGTCTTTTACAAAATTTTTTTGCTTTGTTCATATGCTCTTGATTTTCTCAAAAATACGTTTAAGGCACAATTGTAAATGGTTTTAGAGAATACAAGCACCTATAATTGCATTTGGCCTACAACATCTTTACAGTCCAGTGATAGTCAAGGTTATAAACACTTTACCACATGGGCCAATTTATGTCAAACTTTTTTACAGATAAATTTTATTCATGACCTTGTTCAACATTCACACAAACGTATATGTTTCTGCACTAGGGAAATTAGATGAAAACATTTGTAAGAATAAAACCAAATTCAACACCACTGCTAAGAAATAAAGAAAGCCTAGCATTATGGCTCATGCTTATAATACCAGCATGGAGGAGGCTGAGGCAAGGGGATGGTAAGTTTAAAACCAGCCTGGGAAACTTAGTGACTGAGACCATATCTCAAAATAAAATTTAAAAAGGTCTAGGAATGTAGGTCAAGGTGAAGGCCCTGGGTTTAATACCTAATACTTGGGGGGGGGGTTGATATATGTGCTGTACCACTGATAGCATATTCAAGAAACAAGTTTATTCAACAAGAGTTATTGATTTCCTTCTATGTTCCTATCATTCTTAGTTACTGAGGCTACATACTGAGTAGAAAAGATTACTGGATTTTTCATATTTGTAGACTTCCATAGATAATGAGCATGAAAAATAAGACATATAGCATGTTACACAGAGATACATATTAAGGATTTTAAAAGTCACATAGTGTTTTTGTGAAGTTTTTGGGAAAAAAGTAAAATTTTTAAATAGTGTGACTAGGGAAGATATCTCTGAGAATACCCAGCAGACAACAGATTCAGTATGGTAAAAAGGGAGACACAGTTCCTCTCTTAAGAGAGCTCACGGTCCAGTGTGGAAAACAGGTACTAAAGAAGAAATCACCCATCCAGTACGTGTACTAAAAAGGAGAGAGTCTAGTACAAACACATATTACAGGGAGCGCTAACCCAAGCAGTAGGGAAAACTCAGAGAAGTGACATTCAAAGTGAAACCTAACAGAAGATGAGTTAGCAAGGTGAAAACAAGGAACATCATTTCATATGAAGCAGTAGGGTCATCGCAAGAAGCTCAGTCACAGGTTTCAGGGATCCTTTAAACACCACTCTTTCGAAATGGCCCATTTCACATATGGAAAATCAAGCCCTAGCAAAAGTAAGTGATATCTGAATAAAGAAGAAGTCACATCTGAGAGACTCAGAGAAGAACAGGTAAGTGACAGAAGGGGAGAGACATACAAATAATCATTTTAAAAGAAGAGACTTGTAGATCAAACAAAATATACATGTAAGAGTTTAAAAGAGAGGAAGCAGCCCAATACAGTTGGCCTGCAGGACGTCTGTCTCTGCCCAACACAGGAACAGCCATTTTGAGAAGTCCCCAGATAGATAGACCCTCACCTCATCATTCCCTTATCCAAGCATAGAAGAGGCCTGGTGCTCTGCACAGAAGATCAAAAGAACTCCACCAAAAGACTCCTAGATTTAATAACCAAATTCAGTAGCTTAGCAGGATACATAATCAACATTCAAAAACCAATACACAAATAACTAATGCACAGAAAGAGAGAAATTAGGGAAACAACATCTTTCACCATAGCATCAAGAAGAATTACATACTCAGAAATCAATCTCAAAGGAACTTAAAGACCTTTACATTGAAAACTACAGTACTCTGAAAAAGGGAATCAAAGAGGATATCAGTAAGTGGAAAGATATCCCAGTTCTTGTATAGGCAGAACCAATATAATTAAAATGGCCATCCTTCCAAAACTGTTACAGAGATTTAAGGCAATCCCAATCAAAACACCAACAGCATACCTCAGAGAACTAGAGAAAACATTCCTAAAATACTTATGGAATCCAAAGAGATCTAGAATAGCAAAAGAAACTCTGGCCAGCAAGGAAGAGGACATCAAAATCCTTGATTTGAAGTTATACTACAAAACTACAGTAATACAATACTGGCAAAAACGACAGATTCAAAGATCAGTAGAACAGAACAGAAGATGACAAGACAACTCCAAGCATACTCAGCTACCGTATCTTTGAGAAAAGAGACAAACAGAAAGATAGTGTCCTTAATAAATGATGCTGGGAAAATTGGCTTTCCACATACTGAAGATTAAACCAAGATGCGTATCTCTTACTATGAACTAAACTAAAATTGAAATGGATCAAAGATTTAAATACTAAGACAGAAACAATAAACCTTCTGGAAGATAAAACTCTTGACATAGGTATAAGCGAAGACTTTATAAATGAAACACTGATTGCACAGAAAATATTAGAAAAATCAACAACTGAGATCACATCAAATTAAGAACCCTTTGCATGGCAAAAGAAACCACCAATAGCATGAAGAGACAACATTTCCCACAGAATGGGGAAAAATTACCAGCTGCTCCTCAGACAAAGGACTGATGTCTAGAATATACAAAGAACTCAAAAATATCAGACCCCCCCCGACCAAACACTTAGTCCAAAACTGGGCATCTAAGATGAACAGACATTTCTCAGAAGAAGAAGTACAAACACCAAATAAATATTCGAAAAAATGTTCAACATCACTGGTCATTCAAGAAATGCAAATTAAGGCAACAATGAACTTGCATCTCACTTCAGAAAGAATGTCTGTCATCAAGAAATCAACCAATAACAAATGCTGATGAGACCATGGGGAAGAAGGAACCCTTTTCCATTATTGGTAGGAGCGTAAAATGGTACGACCACTATGGAAATCATTATGGAGATTCCTCAAAAAACTAAAACTAGAGGTTCCATTTGACCCAGCTACTCCCATGCTAGGTACCTTCCTGGAAAAGCTAAAAGCACCCTACCGTAGTGGTATGTGCATACTCGTGTTTGCGGCAGCACAATGTATAATAGGTAAATCTTGGAAACAGCCCACGTGCCCATCAGCGGGTACATAGATAAAGAAAACGTGGGTGTTATATACAGTGGGACATTACTCTGCCATAAGAGAGGATAAACTTGAGACGTTTCTAGGTAAACGGATGCCCCTCAAGACCTTAATTTCAAGCGAAATAAACTGGACATAAAAGTTTAAATATTGCATTATTTGTACTGTGTGAGAAACTCAAAGGGTAAATGCGGAGCAAAATGGAGGATAGATATTGGGAAATAAGGAAGAGCATATTCTACTGGGAAGAGGAACAAGGAAAGGGAGAGGGAGAAGAGAAGGCAGGGAAAAGGGATTTTTAAAAGAGAATGGAAGAGAAAAGTGGAAACAAAGCTTTGTAAATGGGAAGGGAAAAAATGGTTGAAGGGACGGCACGGGAATAGGAAAAAAGAAGGACTTAAGATATATCATGTACAGGTAAAATTCCCTATGAGGAATGTGATGACTCTGTGTCAGAAATATGTGTCAGTATGAAAACAGCAGAACAACAGAAATAAACAATAAAAATAAATAACAATAAAATAAATATTAAAATATTTATAAATCAATAAAATATATTGTGTATATGTGTGTGTGTGTGTGTGTGTGTGTGTAATCAGTGAAATAATCAAATATTTATGTTGGAACATGGCAGAGATGATTCACTATAACCTCAATTAGGTTTAAACCTGAAATATCTGTATGATAGCTAATTATCTTAATAAATAAAGTTGCAGGGGCTGGGGATATAGCTCAATGGAATAAGCGCCTGCCTAGCAAGCGCAGGGTCCTGAGTTCAATCCCCAGTACCGCCAAAAAAAAAAAAAAAAACTTGCAATTATTTGCCCTTATTACACAACATGAGTATTTTTTCTTAATTGAAAATAATTTCATATATTTAAAATGTTAGATCTGGAAAACAATAGAATTTGATGCTGAAGTTTTAAAGTTTTTAAGCATGTCCCTGACTTCTTGCCTTGCTTTAGGAAGAAAACAATCACATACAGATTTAGAATTTTTCAAAAGTTTAGACAATCATGTTTTATTGTATTTTTCTAAGCCCTTTTAAAATAAGAATCTCAGCTTGTTTAAGAAATGAAAGTATGATGACTTGAAACAAAGTGTTGCTTTTGAATTCCTTCACAATTTTCATATCAGGCTATAAAATCCCTGAATCTGTGTTGAAATGTATGAATTTTCTCTGAAATAAACTTCCAAATACAAATTTTTTTAAAAAATTAAATGATTTACCTATGTTCCACAGTGAGTCAGGACAGTATAAGGACTAAACCAGCAAACATTGCAACAAAAGCTCAACATGGTAGGCATTTTATCTGTTTTCTCTTAGTGCCTAGAACAATAAATATTTAGTGAATTATTCAGTGAACTTCCTGGCTCTTAGGTGATTTTTTTTATTTTAAAGACTAAAAAACTAAGAAAAGAACAATAAAGACAAAATCAAAACAACACAAAAACAATACATGATCTCAAAGCCGAAAGCTAGGAATTAATAGTTGCTACATTACATAATGTTATCTTCAACAAAGTTTCTCAGTACACCAGGCTTAAGAATGTTAAGATTGATCAAATAATCAAAGACAGTAACAAGTAATAAAAAAACTGGAAGTTGCAGGAAGGGGCCTTGGACTAAGGGATATTTTATTTTTCACTCTGTTATACAGCTTAGACATGTCACAAAGCCACATTATGCCCTCAGTGTAGTGATGTGTGGGGTTAGACATAGTTTAAATAGACGTACTCTCTGTCGTTTCATTATTATATTAGAGTAGTGGATCTCAAATCTTTTTTATCTCAGGTGTCCTTTATACTCTTGTTGAAGTGTAATAATAATAATTGTTGAAGAACCCAAAGATATGTCAATATTAATGTTAAAGAAGTTAAAAATGGAAAATATTGAAATATGTATGAACTCATTCATTCAAAAATAGCAATCAATCCCATTACACATTGACATTAACCCATTCCATGAAAAATAGCTAAATTTTGCAGTACAAAACATAGTGAGGGGCTGGGGATATAGCTCAGTGGAATAAGCGCTTGCCTAGCAAGCACAGGGTCTTGAGTTCGATCCCCAGTACCGCAAAAAAAAAAAAAAAACATAGTGAGAAGAGAGGCATTGTTTTATATTTTTTTCGAATCTCTTTAGTGCCTGGCTTAAGAGATCACAGCAAAATTCTCAGCTTCTACAATCAATTTGTTGTAGTATGTCATTTTGTTTGAACTATATGAGGAAAATCTTACATAGATATGTAGTTAGATAACAGGAATATTTAGTAAACCTTTCAGATAATTCATATACTGTTGCTTGATACTATAGCAAAACTCAGCAGTGATTTTTTCAAAATATAATTACAACTTCGATTCCAAAACATTATCAATGAAATCTCAAGACTTTTAGATTGAAATCCATTGGCTTGGCTTGTCATTTGAATAGATGTTTTACCTACACAATAACATCATTCATTTATCATGTGTAACATATGACTCAATGAGCTATATGAACCTTCTAAACATTGAATAATTTCATTATAAAATGTCAAAAAATTACTTCATTAATATCATACATAGTCTCTTCAGAAAAATCACTAGTTATTGGGAAGTTATCAGGCTTGCAAAGATAGATACTAGTCTTCCAAAATTCTAATTTTAACTTGTAAGCTTGAATTTTTATTATTGGAAAGAAATTTTCCCTGATGTTTCCCTTAGAGTTACAAGTTCTCATTAATTTTGGAGAAAATGTCTACAAAAACACTCAAATATGAATAATCATAGTTTGTCAATAATTTATTCAATAAAGAATAATGTTCCATGAAGGAACCAGGTAGCGGGCTTACCTCCCCACTTCCCGGGATAACCTCTGTGCTTCATTCAGAGGGAAGCGGGGGTGCTCATGGGCACTTCCGATTTTGTCACATGGAATAGTAAAAAGATTCTCAGGCGTCAGAATTAAGAAGATAAAATTTTCCTTGCCTCTTTATGCCGTGATGACACTGGGTTTTTGTTGTTGTTGTTTACTGTAAGTGTGTGGCGATGCAGAATGTGACGTTAGTGCAGTTAGATGGCGCCCTTTCAACCTAGATCCCAGCCGCTCACTCTCTATTGCTTTTCCACCATCAGCCCAAATGCCAACAGACTAAATGAAGCCAATAACCCCATCATACTGTTGTGAAAGTAGCACGGGGCTGAAAGAACCTCTAAGCTTTCTAGAGCAGTAGTGACAAAGAGATGGCATGCATGCTACAACAGGGCGTTTGTTATCATTCAAAGGTCTAAAGGTTCACCAGTGCACCATCACCAGTCCAGACAATCCCTCATGGATCTGTGGACCATCCTTTGAAGTGTGGTGAATTAGTCTAGCTGATCTCTGACAGTTATTCTTGGTATTAGTAGGTATATAAAACTGAAATTGTTGGTCTTTATATAACATTTTTATCTTTTATTTGTGTTTAAGTTTCTGATTGGCTCCTGGAGTAGAGCTGTACCTTCGCTCCTTGATGCTTTCTATGCAGACATCTATACTCCCTACTGTGCCTCATTTGCCTCCTGCAAGTTATGAGTGATGTGATTTAATTAAATGTGACTTTCAGCCAAACCTTTCTGATATCTTCTTTGCATTCTTAGTGTTATTTGTTCATTCCCATTTATTTTTGCTCACTTTAAGAATGTAGAATCTTGCAACTGTGAAATTGGAAAGCATTAAGGCTTGTATCTAGATGTTTCCCCAAAACCTCATGTGCCCATAAGTGGGGCTTTTTTCAGTGACTGGATCTAGAACATGAGATACTAGGATTAGGGGTATGTGGTATGAAATTAGTCCACTGATTGGAATTAGCATAGTTCTGGGTGTGGATAAAAGAAAGGCCCACCCGGGTCTGGGCACCACCCCACAAGGCGTTTAACCTGGACGGGGTAAAAGGGAAAAGAAATTTTGCTTTGTGCTGGTCCTGCTGCTTGTTGCTTTTCCTAGCTTCTGCCTATTGGGCCATGGACTGTTTCTTTCCTGTGATGACCCTGTGCTATGTCATCCTGCCTTGGAGCCAGCCAGTTACGGACTGAACTCTCCACAAACTGTGAGCCAAAATAAACCTTTCTTCCTTAACTATGGGGTGTTTGATATTTTGTCTCAACAATGAGAAAAATAACTAAGACAAAAAGTTTCTCCAAGATAAAGCCAGATTGCTATTTGCAAAATAACATTTTCTTGGTTCTGAGAGCAGTCCCTTTATACCTTATACCTTCCTAGCCAAAGAAAGTGAATCTGGCAATAATCCTATCACAACAAATTCTGATTTTACTGATCTGCGTTGGGATCCTTCTGCTGGTTAAAAAAAAATTCCTTATGCAGTTAGGAATGAATGCCCACTGATCCGCACCAAGTGGTTTATTTGAAGAATGTAATGTCGCTGATGAGGCAGAACCACTTCTCTACCCAATGGCTTTTGCTCTCACAATGTCTTCTCTTAAAAATGAAGGAAGAATGTTGAAGAATGCAAGAGAACGATGGAGAGAAAACTTAGAAATAGGTGCCTGAAGGGTGGGTAAAAACGAAATGAGTATGGAGGTTAAAAGACAGTTAAAGAGGCAATGTGTGTAGAGTAAAATGCCAAAGAAACTGAAAGAAATAGATGTGCAGGAGAAAAAGAAGAAAAGAGAAGGAAATAGCATGAAGCAGGGGGGAAAAGGGCAGAGTGAGCTAGGAATGAAGAAAGGAAATAAAGAGCGGATAAGGAAGAGATGCATAGAAATGTTACTAGAATAGAATGCCACCCATACCTTTCTAGTAATATGAGTAAAATGTTAAAGATAGAATTGTATAAACAGCTTTCTTAGCATACTTTTTAAGGAAAGGTAAGCAGCATGCCTTGTTGTTATTAGACTGCTAGATATTATGGGTTTGGTTTACTAATAAAATGGTTTGAAAAGAGAACCAAAAATGAATTCCAATCTCTTCACAACTCTCCTGAGTTTAATATTAAGCAATAACCTATTGCTTTCTCCCTGCTTGGGGCAATAATCCAAGAGAACAGTATTCCAGTTCTGTTTGTTGCAGGCACTAGCTAGTCATGTATGTCGCTGAACACTTATGGGCAATCTTGATAAGGTGTGTCTGTGTGCTTGACAATACACATGAACTCGTCTTCTGTGACCCCACTGGTGTTGTCACTGTCCCCACAGGTGGATGTGCTCGTACCTCCACTCACTTGCATCCACCAAGAGCTTGCTCAAAGTGTTCATTTTTCCATTAAGCTAAACTAAGTGATTCTCTACAGATTGATATATATCTTTTATCAGGAAACAGATGCAAAATCAAGTTTTCTTAAGCAGGAGCTACGTCATTTCTTCTCAAACTTGGCTACGCATTTGGAATCACCTAAGGAGCTCCTAGGAAGTCCAGTCCATGACCAGCATTCAAGACCAATTAAATCACAATTTGGAGAGGATAGGACCCATTTGTTAGTGTTTTTAAAGCTCTCCAGATGATTCCAGTGTACAGCCAATATTGAGAAATACTGACCTAGGTCTTCTTAATGAGATATGCTGGGGGACATTTCCTAGACTAGGGAATAATCTGCTTTCTTTGCTCCCAGTTGACCTAAGCAACTAACATAAAATATTTCTAAGTCTCTTCCGATAATAATTCCAGGACCCACAGGGAAATGAAAGAAGCTCAAAAGGGGAGACTGGTAGGTGCTTGGCTCTGAGCCACCATTCCTTCCTGACTTTGTGCCTAACTTTCTTGCCACTCTTCATTTCCCTCTCTAAATTGTCTTATAGCCTTCCTGTAGATATCAGTAGTCTTCACGGTTTGTTCCTAGGCCCACTTCATTTCTTAATCTATATACATCTCATACAAATTTCCAAAGTGTAAGCTTTTAAGTGTAAGCTCAACACCTTCATTTCCTTCCCCCTCCCTTCCCCTGCCTTTAGTTTTGATCTTACCTCCTATCCATGTCTAAAGAAAAGGCACCACCATGCACCAAATTGTTCAATTTTAACACATCCGCTCACCTCACTCCTGACACCTCCTTAATTTGTTTCTGCCTTTCTGCCATGCCTGTCTCCAATCTATTTTCTCTACTGCAGCCAAATTGATTTTATAAAACACAGTGCTTGTTAGCACCTGATCAAAACCCTGAATTCATTGCCCCTGGAATAAAATTCAGAATCCATAAAATATTCCACAGGGACCCGCATGATTTGGCCTTTACCCACATCGCTACCCACATCTCTTGCCATCCTTCTTGCTCTTTTTTCTTTAACCAAACATGCATTTATTCTAATGAATTTTTTTCTAGTCTCTTGAATGTGATTTATTTATCTCTGGGTAACCTCTATAGTGTTCATGGCTACAGTCTCAGTGCCTGGTACAGAGTTAGCATCCAGAAAATATTTATGGTACTTGTGTGATGATGAGGGTGAATGTGTTTTCAGTCACATGAAGTCTCTGGTGTCCTCCTCCCTGTTAATGAGCAAATTCTCTAGGACCAATCTGTATATTCAGAGCTCTAATCCTTCTCTTGCCTTACCTGACTCTGATCTCTGATGTTTTGGCCTAGAAGAGCTCTGGATCCCTATGTCCCACTTCACTTTTTCATGTTTCATCACCAACCTTGACCTTCCCCCTTTTTTCCTATCTGTTTTTCAGATTCATCTGTGTTTAACTCTACCTTAATAGCTTAATGGGAAAGGCTATCAATATTGGCTATTTACATAAGACATTGTCTCCTACCAGCACCACCTCGGTGATTTCTACTTGACCTGCTTCTTGAGTAGTTCATTTTTTCCAAAATTTAAGCAGTTTTACCACCGGGAGTGGTGGCACACACCTGTAATCCCAGCACTTGGGAGGCTGTTGTCTTTTCCTGTTGAGCCCCAAAGCCAAGGCCAATGAATGTAAAGTGCCCATATCTCTTAAAGAGAGATTAGAGTTAGACCATCCGTGCAGAGCACTGTAAGAGGTAGCTCCAAAGCAGTTCTGTGCTCAAACCCATCCCCTGTCTACATGTGAGAGAGGGCTCTAGGGAGAGAGAAAATAGTGTCTCCTTGTAAAGAGAGTTGTACCAGCCTAATTTAGGAATAAAAAGAAAGCTCTTGACTTCCATGCCAGGCCCAGAGGTAGTGCTTTGGCCTCAGGAGTACTAGAAGTATACTTCTTGGGAAGACATGACCTGTATCCTCTCAAGTCTGTCAACCACAGTGTAAGATATGAATTTTGCCTGGAAATGACTAATGAAAAGGTAGATTGGCACTGCCTTTAATAATTGAATGAGATAGAGAGCACCATGCTATCAAATTACAACTTTTACTGAAGGCGCAACAAGATTCCTATTTCTCTTGGGATCAAATGGACACCCCAGAAGAAAACTAACCTACCTTCATCACAACCAATAGAAAAATGTGTAAGAGCTGTACCACCAGTATAAGACTAAAGGAGTTTTAAATGGTCAGCCATTAAGTGTACTGCCTGAATAAGAAAACAGAATAGGACTGGAGATGTAGCTCAGTGGTAAACCACTTGCCTAGCAATTGGAATACTCTCGGTTCAATCCCCAGTACGCAAACAAACAAGAAAACCAGTATAACGTGAAAATTCCCAGCAGGAAAGTATTACAAGAACCCACAAAAATGCCAACTAAGAGAAAGCTCCATGGTTTTGTAGAGGGTATACCAAAACCAAATCACAGCAATACCTTTCAAGAATGCATTTTTCTCCCATTTTGCCTTTCTTCTCTCCCTCTGCTCCTTCTGAAATCAGTGGAGAAAATTAAATTTTTAAGAAGCAAAATTATATACCCCCTACTACAACTTTCTGATTTATGTTCATCTTAAACTAGCCCAGATGTAAATCTAACTAGATAAAAGGTTAAAGTTTTGATATAATACTGGCTGAACTTTTTATTATCTGGAATGGAATTATTCATTAATATCTGAATGGCAGGAAATCTACTTTGAGATGACATAAGAGATAGGGAAATGAGTTTGAAAGGCAAAAGGTTTTGTTTATTTTTTTTAAGTTTAAAGTTGTATTCTGGGGATCCTTACCAGGTTGAATCCTTTCAATAAATGACTATACTTGCTCTCCTACAAGTGGCCAGGTATCACCAAGGGGTGGATGACCCCACATAAGAAGTAGGTATAGGAGGTAACAGACCACACTTTTATCAAACATTCCAGAATTCGTACACCCAAATGAAGGGTATACCTTTCTTTTTTAGACTCACTTCAGAAGGCTGTGTAGGTCTGTATTGGTGTTGCCTTTGCTCAGAACACTTGGAGAAGATCTCTTAGGAATTGCTTTCTGAATTTATGGCACAGCCATTGGTATCATATCCGTCCCTGACCTTTATACTTGAGGGTGAGTCGCACTTTTTTAAGTAGCCAAAAGTTATCTGAAGCCAAACTAAAGAATGGGATGAGCAATTAAAGTGGGAAATTTTACTTGGGGTAAAAATAATCCTAGGTTATGACTGTGAAGTGGATTTCTTCCATGACTTTTGCTGGCACAAAAAGCAATTCCAATTTAAATATCCAAATGGTTATGAGTCATAACAATGCTATTTGAAATACCAAGTGGAAAGAAACTTTAAGAATCAAATTTTCCTCAATCTCTTGGTCGAATAAATAGGTCAGAGTTGTAAGATCTTCAGAGCAGATGGCACCTATCCCTCAGTATCATGGCTTTTACTAGTTCTTCTAGCTGTGATGTCCTGGCATTTAAATATTATTTCTGTTACTTTTAAAACTATAAATTTCCCCTTGACCTGAAAAGTTAAGTCATCTTCCAGCCCCATTTCTGTCCAGCCCCTAGTCTTCAGACAAAACAATAAGCACAATTGTTGGACACAAACAAAATGCCTGGTTAATTGCTCTCTGAGGACTGAGTGAAACTGTTTCACATCATTAGAAAAAAATGAAAATGGTCATTTTGAAATTCAAAATGACTATTAATGACCAAACAAATCAGTATGTTCTCCATCTGTATTTAAAATCTCCACAAGGATTCTCACATTGGCTTTCATTTTTCTGTGCAGTTTTCAAATTTCCAGATCCTACCAAGGTCTGCCTGATATTTTCCTAACTCCCTCCATTCTTCAAAATAAGTGGTATCTGCTGAGCCATCCCAGGCTTTCACGTTTACTTTGGAAAGTAGTCTTCTAATTCCTCTGCTGATCCAGTTGCTGTAATGATCTAAGGATTTCTCCCCATCTTGAATACAATTAGAGCAACTTCTGAAAAAAATCAGACCCTAATTTCATCAAAGAGTTAACTGGTGTTTGGAACCATGCAGGTCTACTCAATATAAAAAACATATGTTTAAAATTGACATTTGGACCAATTCTTGCATCCATTAGATCCCAGATTTAGAAGAATTGCATGTGATTAACATTACGAAACATAAACACTGTGTTCCAGTGACACAAAAGAAAGCCAGGAAATTTTGTATTAAGGCATTATTATATCTTCAGAATGTCCCATTATGACTCCCATAAATACTTCCAAGATCCTATTTTCTATAAAATTCTACTTTAAGTTATGTGAGCCTGAAGTTATGGTGGTGCTTCTTGACATCAGAGCTGCTCCGCTTGCAGTGCTGGCCCATTGGCTGAAATTTTTGTTGCCCACACTGCCCTTGAATGCATCCAGCTCTGTAACTGTAAAAGCCAAGCGTGAGTTGGGAAGGATGCCAGTTAAGATCCATAGGCTAATAGAGTATTAAAATTGGAAGGAACGTTAGAGATCAGCTAGTCCCTACGACTGAGAATATCAAGGTTCAAAGAAAAAGTACACCTGGTCCTAGAGTCTTGGTCTGGTTTATTTCTAGAGGTCCTCCAAGAGCCTCATGCACTCGAAGGCCAGACTCTTGGAGGGTGATTGAATTATGGGGCCTTATAACTGGCTTGCTATTAGGAGATAGAGTTTGGTCAAAAGTGCAAATCACTGGTGCAATGACCTGAAAGGGTTTATCTCCCTTCCCAGCTCCTTTTTTAGTTCCTCTCTCTTTCCCAGCCATCTTGCCATGATCAACTCTTTTGCACCATGCAGCTCTGCCATGCCACCCTGCCCTGGAGGCAGCTGCTATAGAGTGAAACCACCGCAAACTGTGAACCACAATAAAACTTTCCTCCTTTAAATTGCAGGTAGTAGGCATTCTGCCCCAGAGATGAGAAAGGTGACTAAGAAAGACCTCAGTGGAGATCAAGGTACCGCAGGACCAGAGTAAATGCAAAGCATCTGATGATGTGAAAAGGTGACATGTCCATGAAAGAGAATTAATCCCCTGAATCAATAAAGCCGTTCCCAGTGAAGTTAAAACAAACCAAAGGAAGCCTCCAGTCACAGTCCTCTCAACACTCTCTTGAAGCAGGCACTTTCAACTACCTATTTTTTTCAGATAAGTAAAATAAAAGAGTCATGACCGAAGGGACGCCTAAGATCAGAGGTCAAATTCAGACCCAGGCTGACTCAAGAATCTGGGACCTTACCATTCCACACTCTAGTTAGAGCCAGAGGCAGTTCAAGATTTCTGCACTGGTCAACTGTTGCAATCTAGTGTACCTTCTCATTTTTGAAGCTTTGTGCCTCATAAGCACCTTGGAGGGAGTTATCAAGAAATACTATGCTTTCAACAGACCGGAAAGAAGAGAATTTTCTTCCCCAATCTCTACAGAGCTGCTCAGCCATAGAAATAGTTTAGGGAGCTACATTTGGAAGCAGTAAACATTACACATCATATGTCTTGAAAATGACCTTCATGAAATCCAGATAGCTTCCAATTAAAGATGTGGAAAAAATAGAAATAATAGAAACAACGTTTTTAAAAGATAAATAAACAAATACATAAACAGTTCATCTGTCTAGTGAGACTGAAGTGTCAGTACTATGTCAGAAGATGAAATATATAAGACTAAGTTTGTTACACTATATGAAAAATTGTATATCTTTCTCTAGAAAGGCCTCTTTGGCATTTCTAAATCATTAATACTAGTCATGAGCTACCCTCATTATAACCGTGCGTGTCCCTAGTGTTTGAATATCAAGGCGCGGGTAAACAGCAGACCACACCTCGATCACAGTAACAACTACAAATTTAGAAAGTTGGCAAATTCCTCGTGGAAAATAGTGCTGCAATTGGAAATATCTGGAGACACTAAGCAAAAGCTGTGAAAAATACTGTTTTCCTACTTCTCCTTCTCCAATTCCTTTAGCACAGAAGAGAGTCATACTGAGGGAAGAGTCTAGGATTTTCTGTTTCCCAAAGCATAGACTCCTTATTCTTTGCATTTTCATGTGACCACTGCACTGGCATCTTCTTCTTAAAGTGTTCCCTAATTTCTACAGTCATGGTTCACTGCTCTTATCTCTGTGTTCTCTGTATTTCTAAGTAGTTGCATTTGAGCACCTGCGTGTTGTTGATATTCTATGGCAGCCACTGGACTTAGATATCTTTCTCTTTTATCTCTTCTACTATGGTACACACTGTTGCAAGGTAAAAACTGAGTTTTCCACATCTATTGTCCCTAATTTTGCAGTACAGTGCTTGGCGTTCAGTTGATTTGGGGGAAAGAAACAGAAGAAGGAATTGAGGGTCACAGTAGAGAGCAGAAATGAATAACTGGCGTATCAGGGCCCTTCTACAGGACCCAGGCCCCTTCCTTAAGGAATTCCCACCATTAAATAGTCCCTCTACCCAGAAGAGGTCACAGTGGGATGGTGCAGGGGGTGGTGATGAAGAGATGAGAATGCGAGGATGACGTACCATTTCCATATCTGACACCTCATAGTCCAAGGTTAGGTGTGGAATGTGTATAATGCAGGGTTGAAGGCTGGAAGCCTGGAGCTTGTCTGAGGAAGAGCAGAGAAATTTCAAACAACCACTAACTGCCTTGCTAGAGATTTCTGGTAGTTTGTCAGAGAAATCAAAGGCTTTTGGAATGAGAGCTAACAAAAAAGATGGATGATCGCCCACATGGCCTCCTCACATTTGCCCACAGGATCTCTTGTATACGGAGAAAGGACAGTTGAGGTTATGCCACTAAAGTAACAGTTCTCAGAGTGGAGCCTCAGATATCAGCGTAATCTATAAACTTGTTAGAAGGGTGAATTCTTAAACCCACTCCAGTTTTACTGACTCAGAATCTATGGGATGAGGCCTAGGAATCTGGGTTTTAACAAGCCCTCCAGGTGATCCATTATGCATGCTTAAAGTGAACCACTAAAAGATGTAAAGACCTCCAAGTGACAGATGAAAAACACAAGCAAAATGAAATAAATCTGGCTGGGCTTAGTACCTCCAAGCAAGAAAGAGCACAAATCCCACCCCTCATCCCCACATATATACATTCCTCCCTTCTGCTGTCTGTAAATACAATAAAGCAGCCAGAAATGAACCAAAAAGAACCAGTGGGCACCAAGTTTGGCTGCAGGTTTTTCCAATCAGATGAAGTTCTGGCAGTTGGTGAGGATCCAAGAAACCTATGCCAGAGGCACCACGAATGACACCAATCATCTAAACACCCTGTAATAGAGAATTGCATAATTATTTGTGCATGGCATAAACCTTTTTAAAATATAATGTTCTGCAGTTTGACTTTTTCCCTTAATATACTTGGGATAGCTTTCTATACTTGTGCAAACAAACCTCTATTTTAGTACTGTACTATGACTTACATAACCTGTCGCTTATCAATAAACATTTTAGTGGTTTTATACTGTTTGCTATTATAACCACTCTATAACAAATATGTTTGTATTCATTCATTTACTCAAACACTAATCAATATTTACTGATATAGTTCTGCATGTAAGGTCTTGTGGGAAGGGCTAGGTATATGTATCTGTATAATGATCTTTGCCTTATGGAGCTTACAGTTTATCAGCACAGATATATACAAAAAATGAAGAAGTAAATATATGATTACACATTGTGGTAAGCGCTACAAGGGCAGTGAAGTATATAGAAACACTCACCTGGACACCACAGCCAGGGAAAGAGACGTGTACCAAAAGGTTGGCAGGGCGTGCTGGACACGAAGAACAGCATTTGCTAATCCCTAGTTGGGAAAGTACTGGGCATTTTCAAGGAACTTAAAAGAAGTCAGTGTAGCTGAGAGGTGATGAATGTGGGGAATATGGCATGAAGTGACATTGGAAAGACAGGCAGAGGCCAACCATTCCAGATATTGTAAGGAGTTTGCATCTTATCTGAAATGCATTGGAAAGCCACTAGAGAATTTTAATGAGAGAAATACTGTGATCATATGTCCTGAAGGTTATTCACCTACTCTGCAGAGAACAGATGGGAATATGGAGCTAGAGTAGATATGAGAGCAGGTAAGAAATTATTTCAGTAGTCCAGTCAAGATGATGATGGATGATTTGGGCCAATATATTTAAAAGACAAAAAAACTAATGTAAATAACAAGAATAACTACTGGGATTGAAGAAGAATGGCTGAACAACTGAGTGGTGAGACCACTTACTGTTATGGAGAAGACTTGGCGTGGAGGATAAGTTTGTAAGGCCAAGGTAAAACAAGGGTTTACTTAGAACATGCTAAGTCTGAGATGCTGATGAGAGATCTAAGTGGAATATCAAACATGCACCAGTCTGGAGCACAAACAAATGCTCAAGCAGAATAATCTAAATTAGAATGAATAGCACTTGCAACTTGTAAGTGAAGAGAGTGAAGGGTACAAAGGCAACCATGCATAGATTGGGTGGTGGAAAGAAAAACAAAGTCTCCAAATCAAGGTTCACAGGATTGTTGAAGCATAAGTCAGTCTTGGCTGAACAAAAGGGAAATGAATGGAGAAGAGATTTCGAGAGGGAAAGAATTGTACAAAATAAACACATCAGACTTGAAAAGCAAACTTGATCAAGAAACTAGAAAAGGGGGACTGGGAGCATATATGAAGTTTGAGGTCATGTTAAAGTGAAACTTATGTGCCTCATTATACGCTTTTCTCCAGCAACACTGAGCTGCTAGAGTGCAAAAGAATAGAAAAATGGTGTTACAGTTTTCTTTTTGCATCATTCATTTTTTAAAACATAGGAAAACATATTAACAAAACAATGAAAACATATTAACAAAAAGATATCCATTTAAAAATAGCATAAGAACAATACAAGCAATAATTAACAATGGTTATTATATTACATATTGATATTTTCAGAGTGGTTTCTCAGGAGAACAAATAGAGACATGCAAGATTGATCAAATAATTAATGATTAACTGTTACTTTCAGTAGTTCAACTATGTTAGCTATCCTGTGTGTGTGTGTGTGTGTGTGTGTGTGTGTGTGTATATATATATATATATATATATATACATACATACATAATTTCCCTTTCTTTCCTTTCTTTTTTCACTCACCACAGTTACTCTTTACTTTTGACCATGTTCTTTTCATTTCACAATATCTGCCCTACCTCCTAATTTTTATTCACTCTTTTTTTTTTTTTAGAAACATAAAAGTACAAAAACATATTGACAAACAGACACCCATTATCATAGAAAATAGTACAATCACAACTAATCTATAGACAAGGTGATATGGTCTCAACAGTAGTTGTTGCTTTATCCATTGATATCTTCGAATTGTAGATGTATGGACCCATATACAGACATGCAAATTTAGTCAGACCGTTGATCCTCTC
>PVLD010024782.1:0-24845 GCA_004027595.1 Dinomys branickii
GCCGCTAACAAGCCGATCTCTGTCGGGAGTCGCCGGGGGGCTGCGCCGGCTCGGGAGGCGGGAAGAATCGAGGCGTCCGTGCTCTCAGGGCGCTCGCTTTCTCCAGCAATCACTGCAGACACCTCCCATCAGTGTAGATGGCTTTCTGAATTGACTGTTTCATTTTCTAGCCTCCAGTCCTCTCTGAGGGAGACCAGCAAGTTAAGGGACTGATGCACCAGGAACAAACTTTACCTTCCACTTTAGCGGCCGTGTGAACTTGCAGTTTTGCTTCAGGGCTGTGGGACTGTCTTGGTTACTTTTCTCTCGTTGCTGAGACAAAATACCTAATATCCAAAATGAAGGAAGGAAAGGTTTATCTAGCTTACAGTTTGTGGAGGTTTCAGTCCATATTTGGCTGGTTCTGAGGCAGAGTGGCACATGCCAGAGGGCAAACTGTTTAGGGCAGCAGAGCACAGCAAAACCAACCAGCCAAAAGCCATATTGTTATCTTTAAATTGGTTCCTCAGGTAAACAAATATAGTCATATAAGATTGACCAAATAATTAAACATTAACTGTTCCTTTCCCTAAAACAACAGAAATTAGTAGTACAATTCTCTTAGCTAGCTTGTGTATACATGTTTCTTCCCTTCTTTCTTTTTCTCTCTTTTCCCTCATCCCAGTTGTTCTATCTTTTTGATCAGTTTCTTTCACTTTCACAATATATATTGTACCTTTTAGATTATATTTACTCCTTCAGTAAAAGAGACAATACATTATTTATATGTGTAGGTCTGATTTATTTCACTTATGAATATGATCTCTAGTTGCATCCATTTACCTATAAAAGGCTACAGTTTATTTTTTTATAACTGAGTAATATTCCATTATATAAAATTACCACATCTTTTTATCTATTCCTCAATTGATGGGCATTTGGGTTGTTCCCAAGATTTAGCTATTACAAATTGCACTGCTGTAAACAGGGGTGCACGTATATTGCTGTGGTATGACATTTTTAGTTCTTCTGGAAAAATACCCAATAGGGAAATAGCTAGGTTGAATGGGACCTCTAATCCTAGTTAACTGAGGTCTTTCCAGACTGATCTCCACAATGGTTCCACCAATCCACACTCCCACCAAAAGTGGAGAAGGGTTCCTTTTTCCCACAGCCTTGACAGCATTTGTTATTGGTTGATTTTTTGGTGATAGTCATTCTTTCTGGCATGAGATGGAATCTCAGTGTTGTTTTAATTTGCATTTCTCAAATGACTAATGATATGGAACATCTTTTCTTGTGTTTATTTGCCATTTGTATTTCTTCATCTGAGAAGTTTATATTCATCTCAGATGTCCATTTTTGTACTGGGTCTTTGTATTTGGAGGGGCTGATTTTTAAAAATTCTTTATATGTTCTAGAGAGAAGTCCTTGGTGTGGGGGTCAGTTGGATAAAATTCTTTCCCAATTTGTGGGTATTCTTTTTACTCTGGTGGTGTTTTCTGTAGATGTGCAAAACAACTTCAATAATGATGATATCCTAGTTGTTGATTCTTTGAAGTACTTCCGGTGCAGTTTCGTTTTTGTTTATGAATTCTCTGCCTACTCCTATGTCTTCAAGATTTTAACCTCTTTCTCTCCCAGTAGATTTAGTGTTTCTGTTTTAATATTTAGATATTTGATCCATTTTGACTTGAGTTTGGTGCATGGTGATAGACATGGTTCTAGTTTCAGTCTTTGGCATGTGGTGAGCCAGTTTTTGAGCACCACTTATTAAAGAGGCTGTCTTTTCTTCCAGTGATCTTGTTTGGCCCCTTTGTCAAAGATAAGGTGGCTAAATGTGTTTGTGCATTTTCCAGTCTGTTCCATTAATGCTTGGGTCTGGTTTTTTTGTTTTTTTTTTTTGCCAATATCATCTTGATTTTATCACAGTAGCTTTGTAGTATGATATCAAATCAGAGATTGTGTTTCCACCTGACTTGTCTTTGTTGTCCAGGATTGCTTTTACTATCTGAATCTCTTCTGGTTCCAGATGAATTTAAGGAATGTTTTCTGTAGATCTTTGAGGTATACTAATGGTATTTTAATTGGTATTGCATTGAATTTGCACTATAATTGGGATTGTAGGTTATCTGTGAATAAAGATAATTTCACTTTTTCCTGTCCTATCCTTATTCCTTTTGTATCTCTCTCTTGTCTAATTGCTCTGGCTAATGTTTCCAGAACTATGTTGAATAAGACTGTTGACAGTGGATATACTTGTCTTGTTCCTGATTTTATACTGAAAGCTTTCAGTTTTTGTCCATTTCGTATGATGCTAGCTGTTGGTTTGTTACAGATGGCTTTCCTTAGATTGAGGTAAGGACCATCTCTTCTGATTTTCTGTAGGGTTTTTATCATGAATGTCTTGGAAGTTGTCAAAAGCTTTTGCTGCATCTCTTGAGAATGTCATGTGGCTTTAGTCTTTGGCTCTGTTGATATGGTGTATTACATCAATTGATTTGTCTATACTGAACCATCCCTGTATCCCTGGGATGAATCCCACTTGATTGTGGTATATAATCTTCTTCATGATTTGCTGAATTCTGTTTGCTAGTACTTTGAGTATCTTGCCATCTGTGTTCGTTAGGAAGATTGGACTGTAGTTATCTTTTTTGGTTGGATCTTTCTCTGGTTTTGCTATCAGTGCAATACTGGCCTCCAGAAATGAGTTAGGGAGAATTGCTTCCTTTTCAATTGCATTGAAGTTTTGAGGAGTGTTGGCATTAAATCTTCTATAGATTTATTGTATAATCCAGCTGTAAATCCATCAGGATCTTGGTTTTTCTTTGTTGGTAGGTTTTTAATCATGTTTCAATTTCCTTAATTGATTTTGGGTTATTCAGGGTTTTTATATTTTCTTGATTCACCTTTGGTAATTCATACATATCTAGGAACCTTTCCATTTCTTCTGTGTTTTCCATCCTATGGGAGTAAAGATTTTCAAAGTAGATATTGTTGATCTTCTGAATTTCTATCCTATCTGTAGTGATTTCTCCTTTTTAATTCCTTATTGCATGACTTTGAGTTTATTCTTTCCTCTTCTTTTGATAAGGTTGGCTAGGGTTTATCAATTTTATTATTTCAAAGAACCAACTCTTTGATTCATTGTAGTGTTTTCTTCATCTTAATTGCCTTAATTTATGCCCTGATCTTTATAATTTCCTCCTTTCTTTAGGCTTTGGGCTTGACTTCTTCTTTTTCTAAAAGTTTATTTGTTCTCACTCTGCTTTCCTGATGTGTGAGTTCACTGCTATAAACTTCCCTCTGAGGACTGCTTTCAGTGCATCCCACAGATTCTGGTTAGTTGTGTTTACATTTTCATTTGTTTGTAGGTACTGTTTAATCTCTTCTTTAGTTTCATCTGTGACCCACTGGTTGTTCAGGAGGCTATTAGTTAATTTCCAAGTATTTATGGAGTTTTTGTGATTCCTTTTGTCATTAATTTACAGTTTCATTGCACTATGGTCAGACAATATGCATGGGATAATTTAAATTCCTTTACATTTAGTTAAGTATGTTCTATGGGCTAAGATGTGGTCTCTTTTAGAGAACATCCCATGTGCAGCTGAAAGGAATGTGTATTCCGATGTGGGGTGGAACACTCTGTAAATGTCTACTAAGTCCATTTGTTCACAAGTTTTGATCAGTTCTGCTATTTCTTTGCTGATTTGTTTTATCTAATTGACTTTTCTCTTTTTGTCAATGGGGTGTTAAGGTCTCCCACTACAATAGTGTTATTAGTTGTTTTGTTTTTCATATCTATTAAGTTTTGTCTTATATAGTTGGGTGCTCCCATACTTAATGCATACATATTTATGATTGTTATCTCTACCTCTTGAAGTTTTCCCCTAACGAGTATGTTGTGACCTTCTTTGTCTCTTTTGATCATTTCTTGATTTGAAGTTCATATTGTCTGCAATCAGAATAGCTACTCCTGCTTTTTTCTGGGTTCCTGTCACATGGAGAAATGTTTTCCAACCTTTGACTTTCAGTTTATGAATTTCCTTTTGAGTTAAATGTGTTTCTTGTATATAACATGTTGTTGGATTTTGTTTCTTGATCTACTCTGCTAGTCTGCTTCTTTTATTGGTGTATTGAGGCCATTTACATTAGTGGCTATAAGAGTTATCTGTTGGTTTGTCTTTGTCATGTTATTTATTTGCTGTTGGTTTCCTACTTTTAATTTCTGTTTAATTGCTTGCTCTGCAAGGTGTTTCCTTTCTATTGTTGCTCTTGAAATTGTGGTCATTTTAATCTCTTTCTAGAATATCTTTTAGTGCTCATTGTAGGGTTGGTTTGTTGCTCATGAAGTTCTTCAGTTATTCTTTGTCATGGATGTACTTTATTTCTCCATTAAACGTGAAGGATAGTTTTGCAGGGTTACTCAGTCTGGGTTGGAAGTTCGAAGTTGTTCTCTAGACCTGTGCTCCACATGTCTAGAGAAGAAACAGATAAAAAAGTAGATGAACTTAGGCAGCAGATGGAAACATTACAGGAGAAATTTGGGAATGAACTAGAATGCATGAAATAGACTCAAAGAGATTTCCAGGAAATCAGAACTTCCACTGAAAGCTTGCAAAATCATTTGAATGAAACAGAAGATAGAATCTCAGATCTTGAAGACAGCATGGCAGCTAGCAATCATGAAAGGAAGGATCTCTGAAAATCAACAAGGATCCAGGAAATGTGAATTCAACAGCTGTAAGATGAGGCAAAGAGAGATAATATCAGACTAACATGAGTCATTGAAACAGCAGGAGGTGACCCAAATGACATAAAAAGAATATTTGCAGAAATAATAGCAGAAAATTTCCCAAGCATGGGAAAAGATTCTGATGTACAGTAAATGAGGCATATAGAACTCCAACTACCATGACCAAAATAAAACTATACCCAGACATAATAATCAAGATCTCAGATATCCATCAAAAGAACAGAATATTAAGAGCTACTAGAGAAAAGAAACAGATCACCTATAAAGGAAAGCCAATCAGAATCTCCACAGACTTCTCAACACAAACCATGCAATTGAAAAGAGCTAGGAACAATGTATTACAGGTTCTGAGACAAAACAGCTTCCAACCCAGACTGATGTATCCTGCGCAAATTCAATGGAGAAATAAAATATTTCCATGACAAAGAACAAATGAATTTCATGTGTGCCAAACCAACCTTACAAAAAGTACTAAAAGATATTCTAGACAGAGAAAAAAGAGACCACCATCTCAAGAAAAACAATAAAAAGGAACACTCAAGCAGAGCAAGCAATTAAACCGATAGCAAAAGTAGGAAACCAACAGCAAGTAAATAGCATGACCAGGATAAGCCAACATATATCAGTTATAACCATTAGTGTAAATGGTCTCAATTCATCAGTCAAAAGAAATAGACTGGCAGAGTGGATTAAGAAACAAAATCCCACAATATGCTGTATACAGGGAACAAAACTACTCAAAAAGAAATCCACAAAATGAAAGTCAAAGGATGGAAAACAGTTCTTCATGCATCAAGTTCCCAGAAAAAAGCAGGAGTATCTATTATGTTTGCAGACAACATAAACTTCAAACAGAACAATCAAAAGAGATAAAGAAGGTCACTACATACTTAGGGGAAAACTGCAAGAGGAAGCGATAACAATCCTAAACATGTATGCACCAAATATTGGAGCACCAAACTATATAAGGCAAATCTTAACAGACATGAAAAATCAAGTGATCAATAACACTATTGTAATAGGGGACCTAAACACCCCTTAGATGCGAAGAGACAGGTCAACTGGACAAAAAATCAGCAAAGAAATAACAGACCTGAACCAAATCTGTGAACAAATGGACTTAGTGGATATATATGGAGTGTTCCATCCCACAACAGGATACATATTTTTTTTTCAGCTGCACAGGGCACTTTCTCTAAAATAGACCACATTCTAGCCCATTGAGCATACCTAACCTAAAAGTAAAAGAATTGAAATTATCCCATGCATATTATCTGACTACAGTGCAATAAAATTGGAAATTATTGACAAAAAGGAATGCAAAAAACTCCATAAACATTTGGAAATTAGACAGAAACCTCCTGAACAACCAATGGGTCACAGAAGAAATTTTTTAAAAACCTACAAACAAATGAAAATGCACACACAACCTATTGGAATTTCTGGTATGCAATGAAAGCAGTTTTCAAAAGGAAATTTATAGTGGTGAACTCACACTTAAGGAAAACAGAGAGAGAAAAAATAAATAGCTTAATGCTGCACCTCAGACTTTTAGAATGAGAAGAACAAGTCAAGCCTAAAGCCCAAAGAAGGGAGGAGATTATAAAGCTTAGGGCAGAAATTAATGCAATTGAGAAGAAGAAAACACTACAAAAATACATGACTCAAAGAGTTGGTTCTTTGAAAGAATAAATAAAATTGATAAACCCCTGGCCAATCTTATCAAAAAAGGAAAGGAAAATAAATCTCAAATTCATGCAAGAAGGAATGAAAAGGATGAAATCAATATAGACCCTATAGAAATTCAAAAAATCATTAATACCTACTGTGAAAATGTTTACTTCCATAGAATAGAAAACTCAGAAGAAATGGAGAGATTCCTAGATATGGACGAATTACCAAAGTTGAATCGGGAAGATAAAAAAGTTCTGAACAACCCAATATCAATTAATGAGATTGAAAATGTAGTTAAAAACTTACTGACAAAGAAAAGCCCAGGCCCTGATGGAGTCACAGCAGAATTCTATAAAATATTCAGAGAAGATTTAACGCCAACACTCAAATTCTTTAATGAAATTGAAAAGAGAGCAATTCTCCCTAGCTCATTTCTGGAAGCAAGTATTACACTGATACCAAAACCTGAGAAAGACTCAACCAAGAAAGAGAACTATAGACCAATCTCCCTAATGAACATAGATGCAAAGATACTCAATAAAATACTAGCAAATACAGTGCAGCATATCATACAGAAAATTATACACCATGACCAAGTTGAATTCATTCCAGAAATGCAGGGATGGTTCAATATACACAAATCAATTAATGTAACATACCATATCAATAAAGCCAAAGAGAAAAACCACATGATCAAGTCAATAGATAGGGAAAAAGCTTTTGAAAAGTCCAATATGCATTCATGATTAAAAACCCTAGAGGAAGTAGGAATAGATGATCTTTCCCTCAATCTGATCAAAGCCATCTATGACAAACCAAGAGCCAACATCATACTAAACAGTCAAAAACTAAAAGCTTTCACTTTAAAGTCAGGAACAAGACAAGGATGTCCATTGTCACGACTCCTATTCAATATAGTTCTGGAAGCATTAGCCAGAGAATTAGATGAGAGAGAAATAAAAGGAATAAGGATAGGAAAGGAAGAAGTGAAATTATCACTATTTGGAGATGACATGATACTTTACATGAAGACCCCAAAAACTCCACAAGAAGACTCCTCGAATTAATAAAAAAATTCAATAGTATCGCTGTACACAAAGTCAACACTCAATATCAATAGCATACCTGTACACAAACAACAAACAGACTGAGAGAGAAATTAAGGAAACCATACCTTTCACAATAGCATCCAAAAAGTTGAAATATTTAGGAGTAAATCTAACAAAAGAAGTAAAAGATCTATTCAATGGAAATTACAATACTCTGAAAAAAGAGATCAAAGAGGATTTTAGTCAATGGAAAACTTTTCCTTGTTCATGGATAGGAAGAACCAACATTGTGAAAATGACCATACTACCAAAATTACTGGAGAGACTCAATGCAATTTCCATTAAAATGCCATTAGCATATCTCACAGATCTAGAGAAAACATTCCTTAAATTCATCTGGAACCGGAAGAGACCCAGAAGAGCAAAAGCAATGCTGGGCAACAAAGACAAGTCAGGTGGAATCACAATCCCTGACCTGAAATTATACTACAAAGCTACTGTAATAAAATGAGCATGATACTGGCACAAAAACAGACCTGAAGATCAATGGAACAGATTAGAAGGTACAGACACAGCTACAAACACACTCAGTCACCTTATCTTTGACAAAGGTGCCAAACATGTTCAACAGAAAAAAAATAGCCTCTTTAATAAATGGTGCTGGAAAAATTGGTTTATCACCTGCCAAAGATGAAAAATAGACCTAAGTCTATCACCATGCACAAAATTCAAGTAAAAATGTATCACAGATCTCAATATTAAAACAGAAACACTTAATCTATTGGAAGAGAAGGTAGGTAAAAGTCTTGAAGACATAGGAGTAGGCAGATAGTTCGTGAACAAAAACCAAACCACAAAGGAAATACTTCAAAGAATCAACAACTGGGATCTCATCTTACTGAAAAGTTTTTGTACATCTAAAGAAATCACCAGCAGAGTAGAAACAAAGCCCAGAAATTGGGAAAAAATCTTAGTTGGCTGTTCCTTGGACAAAGGTCTTCTATCTAGAACATATAAAGAATTAAAAAACATCAACCTTCCCAAATTCAAAGACTGAATCCTAAAATGGGTATCTGAGATGAATACACACTTCTCAGATAAAGAAATACAAATGGCAAATAAGTACATGAGAAAATGTTCAACATCATTAGTCATTCAAGAAATGCAAATTAAAACAACAGTGAGATTTCATCTCTCCCCATTAAGAATGGCTATCATTAAGAGACCAACCAATAACAAATGCTGGAGAGGCTGTGGAGAAATAGGAACTCTTCTCCACTCCTGGTGGGAATGCAGACTGGTGAAACCACTGTGGAGATCAGTTTAGAGATTCCTCAGCAAACTAGGTCTAGAGGTCCCATTCAATTCCCTTCTGGATATTTTCCCAGAAGATCTGAAAACATCATATCACAGCAATATATGTGCACTCATGTTTATAGTAGCACAATTTGTAATAGCTAAATCATGGAAGCAACTCAAATGTCCATCCACTGAGGATTAGATTTTAAAAATTGTGGCATTTTTATATAATGGAATACTAAAGACAAACTAAAGGCTTTTATAGGTAAATGGTCACCATTAGAGACCATACTCATAAGTGAAATAAATCAGATGTGTATGTGTAAGCATACTGTATCACTAGTGTAAGAACCTGAAACTGTGAATATAAATTAGGAGGTATGATAAACATTGTGAAATGAAAGGAAACTGCTCAAAAGTAAAGAACAACTGAGATGAGGGAAAAGAGAAAAGGAAGAAAGGGATAATTATGTATGTTTGTATAAGCAGGATAGTTAACATAGTTGTACTACCGACTTCTGTCACTTTATTGTATGGAACAGTTAGTGATCAGTTGTTTGATCAATCTCTCATGTCTATATTTGTTTTCTTAAGTATGTACATTGAAGTTATCAATATGTAATACAACAACCATTTTTAATTCCCTGTCACCTTGACTGTAATTCAGTTTTGCTTGTATTATTCTTGTGCTACTTTGTAAATGGCTGTTTGTTAATATGTTTTCATTCTTTTACTTTTAAAATAAAAAGTGCTAAAAAAATAGATCTGCCCAATACCCAATACAATGCATATGCTATGTAAATGATTGTTAAACATAAATACAGTGGCTTAAATAAGTACGCTTATATTTTTCCCAGAAGTTAAGTCCAGAAGTGGGCAATTCTGAGCCATCCAGGTTCTTGCTCCAAATATGGTGCTCCACTGTCACTGGCACCCGACTTTTTTCCACAAGCTTCTCATCCGATGCTGCTGGGTAGCAACCCCCAACCCCTGCCGCCCCAGGCACATGCCTCTTGCCAGGAAAGAAAAGGGAAAATGAAGAGAAAAGTAAAGCTGCCTAAGTCAAGAAAATACAATCTTTCTCAGAAATCTCTAGCAGATATTGGTTTATATCTCTGGTCAGAATTGTGCAGCAAGGCCACCCCACCTGCAAAGAATGTTGGGTAGGTAGGTAGTTAAAATGGGCACATTGCTACGCCAAATAACATAGTGACTGTTGTAAGAAAAGGGGAAGTGGAGGCGGGTGTTGGGATGTTTACCACCAAGCAGTGTCTGTCATAGTCTAATAAGTCCATTGACAATTACACCACGGTGTGATTGTACAAACCCGAAATTTTCAGAACAGCACAGAATTAGCTACCTTCCAGTTAGGAGAGGTGTCATGGCAGACTTCATTGAGAAAATAACACTTGAACTGAATTTTAAAGAAAAATAAAATTGTAAGAGTAAGAAAGGAAGTACTGCTTCAGGAGAAGACTAAAAGAGGTAAGTGGGCATAGAAAAATGGTTATTCATCAGACTATTTTCAGTGAGTGCTGACAGAAATGCAACTTGAACCAAAAAATACAGAGGTGAGGTTTAGGCTCTAGTGGTTCCACTGATGTTACCAAGACTCAATTTCTCTTTTTCACTAGACATTCTTTAATCTTGCTATAGATGGTAACTGGCTTTGGATTTCTATCCCATAAAAAGCCCCACTTGTTCCAACACTATGGAGTATGCATCTCATCAGCAACTTGAAATGAATGTCCACCACTCAGATGTGTCACTCTCAACTGGTTCTTTTGGCGACCTGTATAAATGGGATATGGAATAAATTGTAGACAAGGTGAGTTCCACATCCAACCCAGAACACTACCCAGAAACCTTAAACTAAGAGTAAAAACCACAGCTCTCTAATGGGAAACTAAGAATAAACTAAGGAGACAAAAATTGAAAATATTCCTTACAGAGAACAAATTATTTTAGTAATATTTAGAAAGTATAATACATACAAAATAGTGGAACAATTGGCTGATTTTGATGAAGGACAGGGAAAGCTCTGAAATGACACTGAAATTTAGGCTAGGTATTTAGGTGTGAGGTTGGTACTAAACAAGGAGTTGACTACACACAGAAAGGGAAGTTGGAGCCGGGCATGGTGGTGCACACCTGTAGTCCCAGCACTCAAGAGGCTCAGGAGAGTCACTGTGAGTTCAAAGCCAGGCTACATAATGAGACCTTGTCAAAAAAAAAAAAAAAAAAAAAAACAGAAAGAAAAGAAAACAAAGATGGGGACAGGAGAATTGGGGTGAGGAGAGACAATAGCGAAAAGCGAGGGTATAACAGCAGTTCCTGGAGGGGCCAAAGCGAAGGTGTAACAGCTAAAAACGTAGGACTGGAATAAATAAATGGATTGGAAATACGTTTTTCTTTTTCACTACTGATGATTGAACCCAGGGTTGTTGCACTGAGCTACATCCCGAGCCCTTTTCGTGTTTTTAATTTTGGTACAAGATCCTACTAATAGTCACTAAGTTGCCCAGGCTAGACTCAAATCTGCCATTCTTCTGCCTCAAACTCCCAGAATGCCAGGATTACAGGCCTGGCTACCATGCCCAGTTGAGACACTGATTGTTTAAATCTTCAGTTCCATCTTCATATGCATAAGCATTTCAAAGGATATTTATTTTAATAGACCTTTAATACACTCTGATTCTGGAAGTTTGCAAACACATCTTACCTTAGCTGTCTCTGTTACGCCTTCAAGTCAATGTCTTCTTTCTTCTTTCTCTTAATGTCTTTAAAACGTCAAGATGAATGGCTAACTTAGCAACTGCTGTGACTTATATATAGATGTCCCCCTAAATGTTTGTGCCCTCATAGGTAGGGCTTTCCAGGGCTGGCTTGATCTAGAGCGTATGATGCTGGGGTAAGGATGTGTGGTACTAAATTAGTCCACTGATTGGTTTGGCATTGTTCTGGCTGTGGATAATGGGAAGTCTCACTCTGGGTGTGCATAGCACCAATCAACAGGCTTATAACCTGGATGGAATATAAACGGAGAGAGGAAAGGCAGGCTCTCTACTTGCTGCTTTCTGCCTTCCTTTCCATGAACTGTTTCTTCTCTATGATGCACCTCTGCCACCACCCTGCCTTGGAGCCAGCCAACTATGGACTTAATCTACCAACTGTAAGCTAAATTTGCCTCCTTTAACTTTGGGTTTCAGGTGTTTTGTCTCAGCAACAGCAAAGTAACTAAGACAGCAACCACTAGAAATGAGTAGTGATTGGAACCTGTAGCCAAAACTAGTAATTAAATTTTTGTACCTACATGACATCAATAAGCTGTCTCTAAGTCCATTTAATTAATGTGCAGCATTTGTCTACTCTAAAGTATTTGAATAAATCTTCAAAGTCAAATGTGCATTTTAATATATGAGTTGACCAGTGTAATGAGTTAATACATAAGCAGATTAAGACAGTATTTCCATTTTAAATGACTATAAGATTTACAAATTTAAACAAAATTTCTCTTGCACAATTTTTCTTCCTTTTAGTTATATTATAACATAGATTTATAACAGATTTAGTGACCTAATTTCTAAAGAACAGGGATAACTTTTTTAAATAACTCTTAAATCACATTAGTTGAGAAAGGCTAAAAATTGAAATGTCCTTGAGTTAGAAAATAGCTAAATTATTTATGGTACAACACTGTTGATTCCATCTTCACTTCCACTACACCTCAGTGGGTCTAATCTTCCTGAGCTATAACAAGGAATAATTGCTTCCCAGGCAATCATTGCCACAAATAGCACAATCCTAAGCTAATTTATACAGATCGCCAAAAGAACCAGTTTCCTAATCCACATGCACTGCCAACAGCAGTGTCAATATGATGACAAGGTGGACATAGAATTGTCAGGTTTATTCTCCTCACCAACTTTGCCCTCAGTTTGCTGTGAAATAAATCTTCTTACTCCTAGGGAGATCTCAAACACACAGACTCTATTTAACCCCTTTGTACATACCTCAACTTCTTTCCTGCTCTATCCCATATTTTGTCTCAGCACTGACTCCTTACAGACATTTTTCCCAGGTGAAACTAGCTACAACTCACGCATATTGACTTCTAGTGTATATTTACTTCATTTTTATGTGATTTTATTATAAAGTACTCATACTTTTATACAGGGTGTGAGTTACCATTGTAACCAGGAGTAACTCCTGTATAGTTCAGATTTACCAAAACCCCCATTCGTCTTGATTAAACTTTCACTTAAAAATATTCTGAAGTTCTCTCAATTTTTCTGTTATGTCATTAGAATCCTGGTGACTTTACATATCGCCTGATTTTACTAAGTCCACATATTATATTTATCTTAATATATAATCAGAGTGGACCAAATGACATGACAAATAGTCCAGAGCATGCACTACCCTCAACAATAGAATATTCATTCATGCTCTTCAAATGGTCCTGGGAGGGAATTTAGGCCATCTCATTGGCTTTCCTCCACATAGTCAGGGATCCAAACTTCCTTGTCACTGACTCTCGGTTATTGTGTAGCCCATTGTCATCAACTGCACTTAGTCTGAGGAAAAGGAAAGAGAAAGAAGGATGAATGAGTGCGTCTTACATGCTACATGTCATCTTTTCTGAAAATGGTCATGCTCCACAAATCAAAGCATGGATCAGCTTGCTGTTTTGTAAACCAAGAAACAAAACATCAAATTGGTTATTGCAAATCAAATGCTCATGTCAATATGTTTTCAGTTCCACATCTAATTTGGAAGGATGATAATTTGGCTAGAATAATTTCCTAAACTCATACTAAATATGTTTAAGAGTACAAAAATTCTCAGTATAGACATACATAACTAACAACATAACTGAGAATTTAGCTGAAACTACTAATGGGTGACCTTCCACTTAACATTCTTCAGTCTGCCAAAAATGAATGATAGAAACACATACTCTAATCATCCAGGTAATTTTCTTGTTTAGGAGTTTTAAAATGTGTAAGTTTTCATATTTGTTAGATAAATATCCCTATTGAATGGTTTAATCACAGTAGACTTTCTCTTGCTCTACACCTTTTTCTGTTACATGAGATTTTCCTAGAAAACAAATTAAGATCCTTCCATTCTTGAAACAAGGGTTCAACTGTCTTGTCCAGGCTGACTTTTCAGATAAGGTCACAGAGCCAGTCTGTATGAATCATCCAGTTTTCATAGTACCCAAAGGTAAATTCTTCCCAGCAATGCAACCTATCTAGTCAGTGCTCTCAAAAATATGTAAATAAAATGGGAGAACTGAAAGAGAAGATATTAATAGCTTAGTTCTAGATGTAACCACTCAAAGGAAAGCAAGTCCTCCCCCCCCAAAAAAACAAACAAAAACTCTACATCCTCTGAAGTCACTGACAATATCTTTAGATAGAAAACAATGGTATGTTTAAGGACATGGCTTCAGAAATGAATAAATCATCAATTAGCTGGAATTAATTATTGTACTTAAAAAAAAAAGACAACGGGTAGTGTTGTCAGAGGAGGGGCAATTGGCTGGTTTCCTGACAGGTGAGCATTAACTTGCTGACATCACAAAAATGAAAGCTATGGTCGCTAGCTTTATAGATTTGAATATGCTCTCCATGTGCACAAGAGGTATCAGGCTCAAGGAGATAACTTCATGGTAACCATACACACAGGGGACTGGCATAAAGCAGAATGTCATTTATCCATTTAGTAAGACACACAACTGTGATACAAAAAAGAAAGTTCATTCTGCCATTATCTGTTGTCTTAGTCCATTCCTGTTGCAATAATGAAAGGCCTCAGATGGGATAGTCTGTGTTTTCCTCTCCCCTCCCCTCCCCTCCCCTCCCCTCCCCTCTCCTCTCCTTTCCTTTCCTTTCTTTTGAGACAGGGCTTCAGGCTTGCCTTCAGCTCACTTTGTAGCATAGGCTGATCTCGAACTTGCAGCAATCCTCCTGCCTCAGCCTCCAAATGCTGAGATTACAGGTATACACCACCACACCTGGCAGGATAGGATAATCTGTAGACAGAATGTCTTGCTTGCAGTTTAGGGACCTAGGAAGTCAAAGATCAGAGCATCAGTGGATTCAGGGTCTAGTGAAGGTTGCTCTCTGCTTGATAGAAGGGGACCTTGCTCCAGACACCCTCACCTGGAGGGAGAAGGCAAGCAGGCTTCTTTAACACTTCTTCTTACGAAGTTACTAAGCCCGTTCATAATCACTTCCCCACATTTTATTACCATAACCTTGGGATTTAGGTTTCAACATATGAATTTGTAAGGCAACACATTCAAACCATAGCACTTGTAATTCTACAAGCAGTTAATATTTAAATGAAATTATAACCAGGAATTTATTTGGAAAGCACTGAGAAATTTGAACTAAGAGACTTATTCATAGGATTTAAATGTTTGATGGTACTGGATTTCAATCATCTAATTTAGTTACTTTCAAATTCTATTTTTATTGTCTTACCAATAGGACATATTTTCAGGATCTGATGTTACAAGGGACACATACACAGAACCATAGATATAGATATGCTACAGATACACAAATACCTCTGCTTCCTTCTCTCTCTGCTGTGATTAAACTATGGTAGCTCATCCCCAGCCCAAAGAGGACTAGGCATGGGATCCCAGGGATGAGCCACCCATGCAGAGGAACAGATAAAATCATGAAGGACTGTGACATATTCTGGGAACTGCAGGTAGTTCAGTCAGGATGGAATATAGTTGCTGTGAAGAGAGGGAGAGTAGAGCCAGCACGAGATAAGCAAGGAGCTGGGTGTGGCAGCGCATGCCCATGACCCCAGCACTCAGAGGGCTGAGGTGGGAAAATAGACGCAGAGCACAATTTTGAGGTCATCCTGGGTTACACAGTGAGTTCAAGGGTACGTTGTGATTACATAGTGAGACCCCTGTTTCTAAAGAACAAAAATGAAACAAAACAAAAAATAAAAATAAGCAAGAGACAAATAATGAAGGAAAAACCTTGCTGAATTATTTGGATCTTACACAGAAAGCTATGGAAGAGCCTTTAAGGAATTTCTGTTGGACCATTACATGAACAGATTTCAATTTTAGAAATATCACAGCAGCTGAAAAATAGGGTGTGTAGAAAAGGTACAATATATGCAAGGAAGACAGGAGGCCTGCATCACATATGACCAGATCCCTTCCCAGCCTCCTCTTGGGACTGTTTTGCTGCACCACCAGTCCTCCAGCTGCCAGCACTGTATTTTACTTGAGGACTTTCTCTTGCTACTGGAGTCCATTTCATTGCCTGTGGCAGACTTGAGATGTCAAAGAATTAATACCACAGCAATGCCCTCAGCCAGTGAGGAGGAGGCTGGTGTTTACCTCTGGGGCATCCAGAATGCTTCACTGGGGAGGAAGCTCCGTGAGCACAGTGGTGCTCAGCTGGACATCAGACCTCTTGGCTGTTTCCCTTCCTCCTCTCACTTCTTCTGTTCTTCATTGAAAAACACTATTCTTACATACTTTGCATTTCAAATAAGTTACTTTTCTTCAAATATTTTTCTCAGAATCTGCTTGTGGAGAATCCAAACTAAGGTGAGGTTACTGTGTGTGAAAGATGAGAAGGACCTGAATTAAACAAAGAAAGTAGAGATGGAAAGGAAGTGGGCTGGAGACTCACTCAAAAGATGTTGATACTGAGTATGAAAGATGTTATAGTCAGAGTTTACAAGGGAAACAATTTAATACAGGACACCTAATTTATAGGATTATTTTATAGTAGTCACCCAAAGAGTCAAGTACAAAAGAGCGCAGGAAATCTGTCCACACACTAAAGACCCAAAGAATCCAGCTGAGGGCCTGGATCCCATGGCAATGCCCTGCATGAGTCCAGCTAAAGATCTTGAGCCCATCACAATGTCCTGTGCAAGTCTGTTTCAAAGATCAGCACTGAAAGGCCCTAACATCAGTGGTGGAGTATAGAAAATCTGTGCCAGTGGGATGAAGATCTGTGCTAGCAGGCTGAGGGATCTGCACTGGAGCCAGGAAGCGACACTCAAAGTAAGGACCAGAGCTCCCCCAAAGTCAACTGCAGCCATTCTCAGCAACAACAAGGTGCTGAGCTCCTCTAATGATGAGAACAGCAGAGTTCATATCAGGAAAGCCAGCACGACAAGCTTCTCCAGGAGAAGCAACAGCACCATCTTCCAATCCAGTTCTCCTTTCTGTGTTGCTGGCAACAGTCATCAGGTGGGCCTCCCACATGAAGCACCACACTAACTCACTCAGCTGGGTGCTACAAGTTGACCACCACTTGTCAGTCCACCACAAAAGATATTGGAGAACTCCAGGATGACTTCTAGGTTTCCAATTGAAGTGACTAGAGGATAGCAGTGCTATTTGATACACAAAGCAATAGAGAAGTAGTAGGATTTGGGGGAAAATGACAGCCTCAGAGCTGAACATGCTGGATCTGAGATAAGCAAGCGGAGTTGAGAAGTAGGATGCTGCACATAGCAGCGAGAGCTTGGAAGATCGACCAGAGCTGGAGATACATGCTTGTGCTATGGATTTCTATCACTTTTGCACTTAGCACCTGAATGCCCTTCGTGTTTAAGGAAAATAAAAGGTGAATGCAGGCATAGCCTTCCCTCCCTTGAGAGAAGTCAACAGGGGAGCCCGTTCTCCTTTCCAGCTCATGAGTGGCCAGGGCACTGTCAGGTGACCTACTTTTAACTAATCAGATGCTTCCATCTGGATTTTTACATATTGAAGGGTGGTTCACAGAGACAATGGAATCTAATTATTAGGGTGTCTGTGACAGATCTGTGAGGCCTGTGTTTCTGAGGTGATGGCAGCAGAAACTATGTCCTCACTTCAGTAGTTTCCCACAGGTCATCTCTGAGGGATGGAGCCAAGAATTCGTGCTACTGTGCATTACGTTAGTAACTGCAAGTCAAATTTATTGTGTGGAAATTGATTTATATTCAATTTCTTAACCTGGAGGACAGGTTCATGAATGTTTGTTTTGGTTTTTGTTCATTTTATATTAACCATACCTATGTATTTTCAATACTGTTTTTGTTATTCACACAATACACATTTAAAATCAAGCAAAGAAACATGGATCTTCAACAGAGGTATAAGAGCAGAAACTTATGTTCAAGAGTGAAAAAGATAGAATGTCTGAGATTTCCTTTGAAATAAGGGAAAAAAAATGAAGAAGACTCATAGAATATTGATAATTGTTAAAGCAGAAAAACACATGACTGTAGCCTTTTAGAATAGTCTCTGTATGTGATATTTGAAAATTTCCCTAAGTATAAAGTATTCATAAAGGCTGGGCATGGTAACACACAACTGTAATCCCAGCACTCAGGAGGCTGAGGCAGGAGAATCACAATGAGTTTGAGGCCAGTCTGGGCTACAAAGTCAGTTTAAGGCCAGCCTGAACTGCATAGAAAACCCTGTCTCAAAAAAGACACACATACATACAAACATACATACATAAAGTATTCGGTGTGGGACAGCATAATGAGGTATGAAGGATGAATTAGAAGAGGGGAAGGACAGGAGGCTAAAAGGGCAGCTAATACTCCTGGAGTATATTTTTAGGAATGACTTGAAGGAAACCCAAAACTTCACACCTTAAATATAACCAATATTTGCTGTTTGATCTTAATCTAAGAACCTGGATAAAAATAGGACTAAACTTGAAGCTTTGGAAATACCTAGACTTGCGTTACTGACAGCCCCAGATTGCCAGTTTTCTGGAAATTCAGACTCCTCGGCTCTCAGACCCGTCATGTACTTGTGTACAAGCCATGAATGGCTCACATTTTCCTTTGGTGAATTATGAATATTTTCCTATTCTTGCTAACTACTGTCACTTGTTATTATTAATTCTGTTTTTCTGCTCCTAAAACTGAGCAAAGCTCTTCTCCCAAAAGGGTGTCTGGTCTTGTCACAGATTTTAGGCAGTTAGGACTCTGCAGTATCACTTTATTATCTCACTCTTTAAGTGTTACAGAGCCATCTCCACCCCTACCTTGACTCTTAAGGAAAGGGAACTGGAATAATTTCCAAGGGGCTGTCTGGAAGGTATCTGAGTGACACCAGCCTGGATCACTAAAAGGAACCCGCTCCTCTGGCTAAAATAAAATCTCTGCTTTCCCAGATTTCCTTCCCCTCTTATTCAGACTGAAATATCAGGACGTACTGCATTATCGAACCTTGTTCTCCATTTTATCCCAGCATTCTGTAGGGAATTTGATCAAAAGAGAATCCCAGCCACACCTGCAAATTGTATTACAAGTATATTGTCTGTGTGTTTGGTTCAGATGGGGGAAGGATAGTGGGAAATGAAGAGCTATGGGCAGATTGTCCCCACAGCTCAGCTCCTCTGCTGCTGTGGGCTTCTTTCCAGTTGGTGCAACAGGAGATCTGGGGCTTGTGTTTGCTTTTCTTGGCATTCGCAGAGGTGGTGTCTGTAGCTGAAGACACTGGGGTTGTTGCCAGAAGCCCTGCTGGAGCTGGGACTATGTGATTCCAGGTTCCAAGATCTCATCTACTAACAGCAATGGGGAACATTTTGATCTTGGCAAATGCTACCAAGCTGACACTCTGTATCCACCGATTCTTCTCCCTACTTCTCTGACCCCAAGGCATGCAAGAGGTATGACATTTGGACACACACAGCTGGCAGCACCATTGTCTCCAGAATTTCCCATACCTCCTTGGGGAACTTGCCACAGTGGGCACAAACATTACAAACTGCAAGTGACCTGGCAGCACATGAACAGCAGGGCCCAGGAAGGGGACGGGAAAGCAAGGTTTCCTTCCCTGGTAGCTAGTCCCACTGTCCTGCTTACTTGAGAGCCCAGAAAATGAGCACTGTAGGAACACAGTTTAAACACTGAATATACTGCCTGTGAGTAAGAGAAGTGATCCCCTCCTTAGGCTGTCACTAGTCTCTGAAATCAGGTGGGTGTCCTCTAATAGTGCCTGAGTCAAACCTCTGGTTATCATTTTGACACTTTGGAACTGTGCACGTGGTTGGTCTATAAAGTCTTCTAAAACTCCCACTACTCACTTACCACCCAGCCCTCAGCCTCCCATCTGTAAGACCCTCTTCCCCACTTCTAGCACTGTGCCCTTTTCCTCCCCACAGCCCTGTAGCCTATCATGTGCCCCACCCATGCTCCTCAGCTCCACCTTGTGTCACACCGAGGGAAGGGTCACTCTTCCACCTCTCCAACCTCAGGCGGCTCTGAGCCAGTGTTTCTCAATTCCTGCTCCACAGACTTGAGAGAGACAAAAATCAGACCTCCACAGTAAATTTACCAGAATAGCACTTCAGCTCTTCTTTCCCAGCCCGTTAAGCTTTTTCCTGGATAAATTAATTTAGAGGTTTGGTTAACAGTATGATTTTAGTTGAGAAAAAAGTCTGCATTCGTCTGATTTTTAGGAGGAGGCGCTGGGGATTGAATCCAGGGTTTTACATATTGTGAAGTACTGACTCAGCCACTGAACCATATTCCCAACCCTCGATATAATTTTAAAGTAAAATTTATTAAACTTCAGTGTGTATTATTTTATCCAACCCTTACAACCACCCTTTTGCAGATGAAGCCATTGTTAACCAGAAAGATTAAGCTGTCATAGAGTATACAATTATTAAATGGGAGGACTAGAATTTGGACTTAAAACATCCTGAGCCCAGAGCCCATGTTTTACACCCCTTCTCAGACTTCAGTGCCTCTTGACCTCTCTTTACACTGCCCCAGACCACTCTTTTCTATCAACTTCAAGGAAAATTTGCCAGCTTTCTTTAGGATGCTAAAGAAAGGTGGCAAACCACACACACACACACACACACACACACACACACACACACGCGCACACACACGCACACACACACGCACGCACACGCACACACACACACACTTTTCTTCTGCCTTCCTCCTAGGGTTTTTCTCAGGTTAAATGTTCTCTTAACTCCTCCATTACTCTCCTCAGCTACAATACTTTTGTCAACAGGGATCTACAACCATAACTGAGCTTACCTTGACTGATAAGGACATTTATTTTACAAAAGAAAAACTGATAAGGGATGATCAAAATTCAGTGTTGCTTGATCAAGCAGTCACAAAATGCCATCAAGGATTCAAAGTCTAAGATTCTTTCTCTTTCTCCGCTAAGTAAATTTGATCTGAAAGCCTCCCCTCATGTTTCAGGTGGCTGCCAGATGCAATTTTAGCCTCATAATTCCTTGCCATTGTCTCAATGTGTGTAGTGGGAGGTGAGGAACTCTCCTCTGATCACATTTCATTGGAACCATTTAGGTCATACCTCAAGCTAATGACTAAACAAGATGGTAGCTCCTGGGCTCAGCCATTTCCACCCCAGGCAGAATGCCTCTAATGGGCCTCATTGTTCCGGAGCTCCTAGTTGAGAGGGCAGAGTCCGCCAGGCCTGCATCATGGACTGTGGGTTCCTCAGGCACAATTCTTCTTCCACCCCTTTTCCTTTCACTGTGTTACTTCTCAATAAGCATCTCATACTCCTGACTCCATCTCAGTGCCTGCTTCCTGGATAACCCAGCCTGTAGCAGCACATGATGGCCGCATGCAGCTCTGTTATGGCTAATACATTGTGTCAACTTGGGGAGTCTAGAGGTTTAACTAAGTAACTCAGCAGTTGAAAATCTTGGGATAAACAGGATATGCCCTTACCCTTGTGGGATGTTGTTTATTTTTATTTGGGAAGCTTTAAAGGTTAACTGTGTGATTCAGAAGGAAGCCAGGGTGCTTACTTTGTAAACATCCTGAGCCTGTGGAAGAGGAGGGCATGGAGGTTATGTGAGAGGTACGCGCCCCCTGGGTGGGGGCAGGCTGTTTACAATGTAGGGGAGAAAAGGAGGCTGCTTGCAGCCATTCTTCCCATTTGCTCTGGTGGTTTTTGATGTGCCCTGCTGCCCTGAACAGTTCGCCCTCTGCCTTGAGCCACTCTGCCTCAGAACCAGCCAAGTATGGACTAAAACCTCCACAAACTGTAAGCTAAATAAACCTTTCCTTCCTTCACTTTGGGTGTTGGGTATTTTGTCTCAGCAATGAGAGAAAAGTAACCAAGACAGAATTTGGTAACAAGAGTGGGGTTGTTGCTGTGACTATACCTGACCATGTGGTTCAAGAGCCTTTGGAAATGGCTAGTGGGAAGACTTTGGAAAGGTTCAGAGATGTCACCTGAAAGGGATGCACTGGAATGCCTTCGGCTGTTCTGTATGGAAGATTCTGGTCAGAGTCCAGAGGACCAGAAGGCCAATGGAAATCCTGCCAATAAGGACCGGGTTTGGAAAGTTTCTGTTGGAAAGAAGGACTGCATTGGCTGTTGGACTCCAAATGATGTATGTTATGGCTTGGCAGAAAGTTTGTCTGCATTTTTTGCTTGTGTCCAGAGACTTTGCCTGAGACTGAAATTAAGGACGGCAGCGAACTGATTAATCTGGCAAAAGAAATTTCAAGGCAGTAGAATGTTGGGGCAGTGGCATGGCTATTGTTGGGGGCTTTTAGCCAGATTTATATTGACAATCAAGAGCAAAGAGCCCAGCAGGATGATTTGAAATGCTGTGAGTTTGACCAGAAAGGAAGTTCCAGTGAAACTGTGGATTACGAATTTAAGGCTGAGGAGCTCTCTATTGCTGAGAAGGAAACCAAAGAGTACCGTATTCCAGAATGGCGGCGGCGGCCACACCAGGTTCCAGAATGGAGACAACATAGAGAATTTGTTCCTCAGAATTGGATTTAGTGTGCCTAGTGATCCAGGCACTCGACCCCTAAGGCCAAGAGAGAGGAAAGTTTGGCTACTGCTCCAGGTGGCAGCAGGCCTTAGCATCCACGTGGCCCTGGCTTTAAGTGCAAGGAAAATGCAATAGTTCTGAGGTTAAACAGGCTTCCACCCAGATTTCAGAAGGCTTGGGAGGCCACGCAGTGTGCCCCTGAGAGGTATGTGAGGCTGTGAATGTGAAGCAAAAGGTGCCCTGGAGACCTCAGAAGTTTAGAAAAGACAGGACCGTGGATCATCCAAGGAAAGCTGCAAAGAGGGAACAAAGCAAGCCTAAGAGAGAAGCCGTGGGAGCTATAACCACCAGAAGTGCCATAGGGGTGGATTCACACAAGCCCTTTAGAGCTTACAATGTGCCACAAGTTGCTTCAGATGCTGCATGTGGAATTATAGGACATAATGTTAGCCCTGCTGGATTTTGGACTTGCTTTGGTCCCAGTGCTCTGTATTACCCTCTTGGTGCCTTCTGGAATGGTAATGTTTATTTTGTGTCTATAAATGTTGGAAGTGTTTAATTTTCATTTGTATGGGGGAAAATGTTACGGTTTTAATATAAGCATGTCCTTGTATCTGAAAACTGGTTTAAAGAAATGTGTCTGGTTGCCAAGTTGACAAGGGGTGGATTGTTATGGTTAATACATTGTGTCAACTTGGGGAGTCTAGAGGTTTAACTAAGTAACTCAGCAGTTGAAAATCTTGGGGTAAACAGGATATGCCCTTACCCTTGTGGGGTGTTGTTTATGTTTATTTGGGAAGCTTTAAAGGTTAACTGTGTGATTCAGGAGGAAGCCAGGGTGCTTACTTTGTAAACATCCTGAGCCTGTGGAAGAGGAGGGCATGGAGGTTATGTGAGAGGTACACGCCCCCTGGGTGGGGGCAGGCTGTTTACAATGTAGGGGAGAAAAGGAGGCTGCTTGCAGCCATTCCTCCCATTTGCTCTGGTGGTTTTTGCTGTGCTCTGCTGCCCTGAACAGTTCGCCCTCTGCCTTGAGCCACTCTGCTTCAGAACCAGCCAAGTATGGACTAAAACCTCCACAAACTGTAAGCTAAATAAACCTTTCCTTCCTTCACTTTGGGTGTTGGGTATTTTGTTTCAGGAACAAGAGAAAAGTAATGGAGACACTACTAAAACTCTTGAAATCTGGGTTTAGTGGTCTAATGACAAATCTATGATATCTAACTTTAATTGGACCCTCAGAGTTGATTGATGATTATTATGATGATCTCTGTAGACTCCTACTGCATTGGTGCCAAAAGTTTCCTTCTCTCTTTACATACTAATGTCTCTTTCTCCTAATTTCTTCTCATACCCTGAGGATGAATTGTTAACAAAATGTTCTAAATTCAAATTTTTCTAAATGGGGAGTGGAGGAAAAGTTGAAGAGAGGGGAGGGGAATGGGAAAAAAAGAATTAAGATATATTATGTACAGGAACAAATTTCCTGTGATGAATGTGATCAGTATGTATGATTGATATGTAAAATAAAGGTAAAAAATAATGTTCCTGCTAGAGTATGTGTGTGTTGGGGTAGGGAAGGGTTCTATTGCTTTTGGCTATTCTGATGGGTTACACCGATTTACTCTTTTTTCATCCCCAGTCCATGCCGCTTCTGCTTCCATGGGCTGGCCACAGTTTCCCAAAGCTGGAATGATGTTTCAGATCAACCAGAGATGGATGAGCATTGAAACAGGGAAGACCAACAAACCCTTTTAAGAACTACTGTGTGGCCAGGCGTGGTAGCACATGCCTGTAATCCGAGCATTTTGGAGGCTGAGGCAGGAGGATCTCTGGGAGTTTGAGGCCAACCTGGGCTACAAAGTGAGTTCAAGGCCAGTCTGAACTACATAGTGAAATACTGTCTTAAAAAGAAAAAAAAATATTATTTGGAGGACTTCCTTTTGCTTTGGGGGCTGCTAATCAGTAATTAATCTATCTAGGGTTTTTTTTTTTTTTGTACCAGGAATTGAACTAAGGACCTTGTGCTTATCAGGCATGAACTTGTGCCACTGAGCTATATCCCCCACCCTACTGAGGGTTGTAGTACCATAAGCTTCCATCCTGTCCCGGACGGGAAAAGCCTATCACTGAAAACACTGAGGAGAGCAGATTGGGTATGACTGCACCCTTTTGTTTTAAATCCACCTACCTTAAAGCTATCACATTGTGGGGATTTTCAGTTATATATACCAACAAGTCCCTTCCTTTCTCTTTTTCTCTTTCTCTTCCTTTCTTTCTTTCTTTCTTTCT
>PVLD010024783.1:0-24839 GCA_004027595.1 Dinomys branickii
GCAAATTCCCTACTATCTTCTCTATAATTTGGTATTTCCTTTAATGTTTTTGTGTTAACTGATGTGAAGATAACTATGTAATACAACATCCAGTGCTAATTCCCTACTATATTCTGTATAACTTTGTATTTTCTGTATTGTTTATGGCTTTTCTGGTTCATATGTCTCCATTCTTTTGTCTTTAAAATAAAATTAAAAATAAATCTGCCTATGTCTGTAATGGCCTAAGCACCCTGCTGCTTGCTGGACTGACCCCATGCTTGACCCCTGATTCACCTCAAACAGCTAAAGTCCATGTACGGTAACATAATTATTGTTTAAAGGTTCCTTGTTCTTTCTTGGAAAGAATTCAAAGAACATTGCCCGTCCCTGCCAGAAACAGGACAGTTACCCAAGCATAACGTCCCTGCTACACCTGTGTATTCATTGTGGTTTTTGTCTTTATAAGCCCTGCATACAGTGGGCTCGGGGCTCTCACTTCTCAGCCCTGAAACAGAGCCGTGAGTGGGGGCCGTTGGGCTCAACTATTAAAAGCGCTACTAAATTCTAATTCGGCTGTTTGGGAGTCTCTTGTTCTTGGACCCGTCTCAATGCCCTAGTCTGCAGGTAAAAACACTGGGAATGGCAAGCATAGACATCAGAGGCTTTGGTCTGAATCTGGGCTCTGCCACTTGTAAGCTTTTTAGGCTCCCTAATCCCTGAATCTCTTATCTGCAAAACGGGACTAATCATACCTGCCCCATATAGCTCACATGAGAATTAAGTCAAATGACCAGTGCAAGGCACCTGACCTATAGCAAAACTCAGTAAATTGCCAGTTCTTTCCATCTGTATAAGTAGATAACTTTCATTTAGGGGAAAACGCGCAATTGTGAAAATCTAGAAATTACAACCAGGGCTCTGGTTTTTATTTTCAAAAAGATTTAACTCACTCTAAAAACTGACTAGTTACAGTATTCAAGCTGATGACTTGATTCTAAATAAAAACAAAATCTTCAAAGCACAGAACCTTTCCAACACAACCCCCTGAGACCAAAAAGGCCTTAGTCCGTTGATTCTGGCTGAGTCTCGGGCAATTTTACAATACTCTAACATTGGGAGACTGTGGGCAGAAGGTGGTCCTTAGGAACAAGATCTGTCCGCACGGGTCTGAGTGTGGGAGGCAACAGAGACAGACATTCTCCACCTTCCAGAGCAACACTGACTTCCACAAGGGGCTCAGACAGCTACACCACAGGGGGAGGAACAACACATTGGCAGATGCGAAACACTTCAGTGATCTTGCAGACATGAGATGAGTGTTCTAAGGATGCAGGAAAGGAAAGTAGCAGGTGTTTATGCTCAGACATGGGGGCTTCATTGTTTGTATCCACAATTATAACTCAGTTTGTGTCAGAAGACTTTATTGACAAAAATGGAAAGCCGGAAGAACCATGCCATTGGCCATGTCTGTTGAAGTATCTATTGACCCGCTAATCTTGCAACCTGATTTTCCTGGGGCCTAGCACAGACCTAGATATTGCTGCTTGTGTCCTATGAAGATATCTCTTCTTTGTTCATTATAATCATCCTTCGGCCCAAGAGCTCTGCCTTGGACTCAATTCCTGGATCTCACAGAGGTCTCTCCTCACCTTCCCCAGTGCAACATTAGCCCTGTGCCTTGCAACAAGTTCAGCTATCAAAGGCAGTAGGCATGAGAGGCCTTTGTCATTAGATTATTAATCTGGTCCACATAGTATCCAGTACTCAACAATGAGGGCATCTGCTACAAATGTAATATTAGCCACAAACACCAGTCACATCATCTTGTATAAAGAGAATATGGAGGGAGAAACATTTGGTCATTTGCAGAGACATGGCAGTGTTAACAAGGAGCTCTGTCAAACGCTGGGGCTCTCTGTTACTCAGAGGAGGGAGGAGAAGAGAAGGAGCACTCTGAAGGGCTTAAATTCTTTTCTTTCTATTCTGCTGTCTCAGAAAATATGAAATATTCTACACAACTCCTACAGTGTTTGGCTCCGGGTCAGGCAGGGTGGTCCATTATGACCCCAACAGGACAGACACACACAGGACTTGCATGGGGGAGAGCCAGAAGCAGCCGTGCATACAGAAGACGTGCCTCTGGCGGAGGATTTACAAATACAGAACAAGTTGGATGTATTAAAAACCTTTGGACTCATGACTCTGGACCCTAGACATCTTTCAAGACATGCCCAGCTTTCTAAACAGCCCACTGAAAGTTCCCTGAGCCTGGCTTGGAAGTTCATGGGCCAACTTCAGCCTCAGAAATGTTCTATTTGGCCAGCAGGGATTTTAAGATTTTTTTATTTTTATTTTTAGACAGGGTCTTGCTATGTTGTCCAGGCTGGACCTGAACTCACTATGTAGCCCAGACTGACCTGGACCTCAGAGCAATCCTCGCACCTCAGTCTCTTGAGTGCTGGAATTACAGGCATGTGCCAGCACACCTGGCTCAAGACTTTTTCTTTAATTAGCAGCCAATACTGAAAAAAATGCAGATTTGTAAATAATATTTCATGCTTCTGGCTTCTCTTGAAAAGTCAGGAGATGCAGCCACATCACACTCACTCCCACATAACAGCTGCTGAGGGTTTCCCTCTCCCCACGCCAAGTCCCTGGCCCCATCGTGAGGCATGAACCCCCGTCCTGACGGCAACACTCACTTACATAATAGGCTTCAGCTGAGCTGCTGGGACTTTGGCTTTTTCTACCAGGGATCAAGGGTCTGACCTCAGAAGTGAGAAGAGATAAATGATCTGATTTTCTCCGACCAAACAGCCTCTGGGTGCCGTGAACAAAGGGTAGCAACAGAGGAAACAGAGAAAAAAGCAGCCTATTTCAAGAAATTCAGTCTCGTAACACAGGACAGCCAAGCCTCATCAGCAGTGCCTTGAACAAGAGAGAAAGAGCAACCACCACAGCCTAGATGCTGTGAATTGCAGCAATGACAAACAGAAACATTGGCCAAGAAGCCTTGTCACGGGTCTGTCAGCTGGAAGGAAGGCTGGGAATGAAAGGCTGGGCAGGAGAGAAGAACGCATCCTCTTGGAGTCTCTCTGTACTTCCGCTTTCCTCTGAATGTGAAAGGAAGCAAAACAAATCAGAACTCTTACTGGCAGATGCTTAAGAAATGGAAACTCCTATCAGCCTTGACTGGACAATAGTATCACCCAGACAGGCTGTAAGCTTTCACACTCTGGCAAATTAAAACAGAATGGGAAAACAAGATGAGTGCATGTTACGGTTTGTGTCTGGACACCCTTCCAAAGCCTCATGCAGTCACGGGATGGGTTTCTAGAGTTTCGGATTGATCTATAGTCCAATGCTGGGACTATGGGTGCTGGTGCTACAGCTGGCCTGGGGTGGGCAGTTTGCCTACAGTGTGAGGGAGGGAAATAACCCGCGCTCTGCCACTCCTTCGTTTTGCTCTTGTTGCTTTTGCTATTTTCCCTGGCCATGAACTGTTGCCCTCTGCCATGTGCCACCCTGGCTTGGAGCCAGCTGAGTATAGACTGAAACCTCCACAAACAGTGAACTAAATAAGCCTCTCCTTCCTTAATTTTGGGTGTTGGGTATTTTGTCTCAGCAACGAAAGAAAAGTAACCAAGACAGTACATAGAGCAGAATGAGGAGTGCGGTGGGGTGGGGGTAAGCGACAGGTGCAAGTGTCAGTGTTTCAAATATGATACCAAAGGAAAGTCAAGGCCAAGAACCAGCACTATAACTGGCTCCAGCCCTTGCTAGCGCAGTGTTTCTTAAACTTTCCTGTGATTCACCTGTGGATATGGTTTTTAAGTGCAGATCCTGAGCAGGTCTAACAAGCTTGTAGCTGACTCCTGGCTGTAGGACCTGGGCCCATATGCTGAGTAATAAAGAGCTAGGACACTTTGCTCTCAATCTTTTTTCAAGTTCCTCAGTAGTGAAGACAGCAGGTCTACCACCTTTAGGTCTGAAAGGAACAATAACATCACAAGAAAATTAATCACAATATTATTTTTGAAACAATAAGATTAGTAACTAACAATACAACATCAATGACAGCTAGACTTCGCTGTGTTTCTCCTCACCAAACACTGTGTTGAAGTTAAAAATACCTCACAGAAGATGCAAAATAACCAGTTGTATTCGTCAGAAGTAGTAAATGAAGAAATTTTAGGTAAAAATGAAGTACTTAAGATCCTACATGGTCATGTGTAAGTACAGTCAAGACGATGTAGTCACAAGAAAGGTAAGGCTATGACATTTGGTTCCTAACATGCTTCTCTCAGGAAGCAGAGAGTTATTCGGCAGATCTTCAGTGCGTTGGTCGTCTTTCTGTTAAACACACAATAAATACCTGAGGAACCAGTTTAGAGGAGGAAAGGCCTATTGTGGCTCACTGTTTCAGGGATTCCAGTCCATGGTTGCTAGCTCTATTGCTTTAGGCCTGTGGCAATGCAGAACATCAGGACAATGAGGAGTGGTAGAAGAAAACTACTTACCTCTGGCTGCCGTGACTCAGAGAGGTGGGAAAGAGTCAGAGAGGAAGGGAATGAGAACAATGTATACTCCCCAAGGTCACATCCCTAGGACCCACTCTTCAGCTAGGCCTCGCCTCCTAAATTTCCAACACTTCCCAATAATTCCTTCAAACTGTAGACACACAGGTGGATTCATCCACAGATGAAGTTCCAAACCTCATGAGGCAATCGCTCTCCAAAAGTCCATCAGCTGAAAACCAAGCCCCCACCACACGGCCTCTGAGGGTCATCATAGATCCAAACCACAACACTTGAAAGTCACAAGGAATGGATCCTAAGATCTTTGCAAACTCCTGATTCTAGTGCTTTCCTCAATTCTTGTCTGGAGCCGGGCAAAGCAGTTCCTGTGCATAGTCTCATTCTCCATGTCGATAGCATGTTCAACTCTACACCTTTCTCTCTCCTAGCAGCTGTTTTTCCAGACAATGCCTGCCATAGGCTCCCAGGAGCAAGGTGTCTCCTTCTGTCCATCACACTAGTTTCATAGTCTTCTACACTATTCAAACGTGAGCCTCAGAAGAATTCCAAGGTATTGGCTATGCATCATTGATTTGGAATGCTCAGAAATAGCTGAAGTGGCTGTTAACTTTGTGAGTGCCGGGGTCTGCTGCGTCTGCTAGAGTCCAACCTATGAAGTACCTAGTGTGAGTCAGGTATGTGCCACGCCTGCTGATATAGCAGGGAACCACAGACACTTCCTATTCTCACAGCACTTACAGCTGGTTGGAGAGACAGCCATTTGCATGGCTGCCTGTGAATTATGGTACCTGCAAAGGCTCTGTGGCCCCCATCGCACCTCCAAGAGGCCTTCCCCGACTAACCGACCCAAAATAGCAGCCCATCACTCTCACGTTCCTTGCTCCGCTTATGTTTTCTTCCTGATGCTTTCGGTTACTTGGCCTGTCATTATGTGTCACTCTTTATAATGAGACTAGAGGCTTCAAGAGAGTTGAAACCAGCTTTTTACTGTTGAATCTCCCCTTCCAAGAACTGTCCCCGGCACAGGAAATATTTTTTGGAGTGAAGAAACATTTGTTGAGGTAAGAAAATGCAGAAACTCGGAAATATAAACATTGCACTTTTGTGGAGCAGCACCTCCAGTAATGTCTCCCCTTCATCCCACTCCAAGCTGTTTACCTCCATAACGTTCACCACTGTCTGAGAACTAGTGAGAAGGTTCTTGACGCACCACCTGGGTGGTCACTATGAGCAGCTTCAGCAGGTTACTAACAATGAGGAGCAACAAGAGAATGTTCTGGGTTCCCGCAGGGCAGGCTGGCAGGCAGAGCAGGACCCCTGAGGCTGCTGGAGTGAGGAGCTGTTTCCCTGCCAGGGTTCTGTTCAACTCAGTTCGGTTTTCTTCCCACTTATCTCTATAGCCAATCCCTAGCAATTGTTTATGGGTTTCTATTCAAAGCCATGATAGATAACACAAACACTGAAAAAAACCTGAATTCATATATAACCACAACCCAGTGTAATAAATATTATGGTGAAGTTGTTTCTAAATATCTAGAAATAACTGTTTAAATATACAAAAAAAGCATGATGGTTAACATTTCTGAGTATTTCAGTATGGTCAGGTAATCAGGCAAAACTCACAACTAAAAATTTTTTTAATAACTCCTAGAAAAGTTTCAAGACCTAAACACCAACCTGTAAAAGTATACATTCAAGTACAGTTTCTAATTTTTTTTTTTTTTTTTTTTTTTTTGCGGTACTGGGGATCAAACTCAGGACCCTGCACTTGCTAGGCAGGCGCTTATTCCACTGAGCTATATCCCCAGCCCTATAGTTTCTAATTTGAAATAAGGATTAATGATCATTGGTAACAAATGGCCAACACATAGCACAAAATCTTTTGGACTAATTTGAAGTTTTGTGCCAACACTGGCAGAGGTGCTGTGTGGCTAAGACCACTCTCTGCCTAAAGAAGGAAGTGGGGAGCCAGAGGGAAGAGCTGATTTTTTGAAAGGATTACTCAACAGGCCTGTGTAGTTCTGAGGAAATGTTGGTTCTTTTGGCTCTTGACTGTTTATAAAATCCTGACCCTACTCTGGTAACATTGAAACAAGGCCAAACACCACAAGGAGTGGAATTTGCAAATAAGCATGTTTGATCTTTTATACAAATGTGCAGGTAGATCGTGAGAAAGAATAGTAAAATTAGCAAACTGAAGATAACGTGGCTATTTCTTATATACTTAATCATGCTCTCATCATACAATTCAGCAATTAAATTCCTCGGTATTTAATTAAATAAATTGAAAAATTTCATTCACACAAAAACCTGCATATGAATGTTTTTATTCATAATTGCCAACGTTTGGAAGCAACCGAGACATCCTTTCATATGTGAATGGGCAAACTGTATACAATACAATGGGTTGTTACTCAGTAATAAAAACAAGTGATCTATCAAGCTAAGACATGGAGTAAATTCAGTTGACTGTTTCTAAGTGAAATGAACCAGTCTGAAATGGTGACAATGTGTGATTCCAACTATATGATATCCTGGAAAAAAGCAAGACTATACAGTCAGCAAAAAGATCAAGGTTGCTAGAGGGTACGGAGGGATAAGCAGGTGGCAGAAGAGAGCCTTTAGGCAAAGTAAAACCATTCTGTATGGCGCTATAAGGACAGACACATATCATTACGTGTTTGTTCAAACCCATAGAATGTACAGTGCCAGATGGACTCTTAATATAAGCTGCAGGCCTGAGTGATAATGGCGTACGAAATTAAGCTGATCAAGTGTGTAACAAATGTACCATTCTGGTAGAGTACGTTAATAATGAGAAGCCTATGCACACGTGGGAGAAGAGGACATATAGAACCTCTACTCTCTGCTCAAATATGCTGTTAATCACTCTCAGGAAAAAGTCTATTCTTAAAAAAAAATAAAACAAGCTAGTGGGGGTGGCGGTGAGGGGAACAGTAAAAGTGACTATTACAGAAGGAAGGGGCATGAGAACATATCGTTGGCCTTGTGCTTGACCTGAAGTATATAGATGCACAGAAGGAATGCTTTTTCATATTCACTGAATTTGTTGTATTCATGTCATACTGGCTGGTGGTGGCACACGACTGTAATCCCCGCACTCAGGAGGCTGAGGCAGGAGGAACATTAGGAGTTGGAGGCCAACCTGGGCTACAAAGTGAGCTCAAGGCCAACTCTGAACTGCACAGTGAGACCTTCTCTCAAAAAAAAAAAAAATCTCACACTGTAATTTTGGCTTACAAAGCAGAGAATTTTTTTTTTTTGCTATGACTAGAAGTTACTAATTACCAGACATAAAAGCCATTCTTCTGACTCTATGTCCAGTTTTCTTGACTAATTGCTAGAAAGATGAAGCAGTGACCACGTAGAGGTTTGCTTGACTGAACGCAGCACATTTGGGGATCAGCTTTGCACACGATTAACACAGGCTTAAGAAACAGGCTCAGCTGATGAAGAGAGGGAAAACATAAAACCATGTCAATGGCGTCAGCAGATACATACGCTTCACCACTTCAAGTAACCTAAGAGGTTGCGGGGAGGTGATGGAGAAGGAAGCAGCAGCAAATCGTTTTTACCACGCAGAGTAACGGCCTTCCTAGACTGGCTGTGATGAAGGCAAGGTCATTTGTAGTGGAGAGCAGAGTCAGACTTTCCTGGGAGTCACCCTCTCTTTGATGAGGAGGAAGGAAACTCTGCACTTCTGAAGCCGTGCCAGGAAAGGTTGCCTCACAGCTGGAGACAGTGCAGGGAGTGGCTTGGGCCCAGGGAGTCTGGCGCAGCTCACCACGCTCACTACCTCTGAGTAGGCCTCTAGATTCCGTCTGCTGATGAGAGGCTGAGACGATGAGAAGGCACAGAGATGCAGAGTAATGAAGCGGAGTGCTAAGAAAAGGTACAAAGCTATCGCTGTGGGACCAGGGTTTAATCACAACATTCACGTGTTATAGCAGCTGACTCTGGGTTAGCAGTAAATCCTACCACAGTGCCCTCTCCATTAGAGGTACTTACACGTTTTCAACATTTTAGCTCAGATGTCGCAAAAGATCCATATAACTCTGGTTACAACAGAGTTTTCTCCATCCCTTCATCACTATCAAAGGAACTATTTCCCTTGGCTAACAGCAAGTCTCAGGTCTCCAGAGATGTTAGCTAACCCACTGCCCTAAAGCCCAACTTACAGCAAAGAGCTTAGTAGGAGGCAGCCAGCACTTTTTCCACTCTGCCCCCAGGATGGGTATTTCCACAGATGTTTAGGACCCTGCTCCTTACTTGTGGCTATTGTGTGGACAGAAAGAAGTCCTTCTCTGATGGCCCGTGCCAGCACTCAGTGGTATAGGGCCTGTGTTGTAGCTGAGTTCCAAGAACCCTCAGACCCAGGAAGGCTTCCTCAAGTCTTTCTTCTCTGTGGTACACATCGGGGCTTGGCCCACCTTCCTTGTCTTTTCATAGCTGTGCCCCTCCTATTCTACTAGCTCTTTCCTGGCTGGAGAAGATATAAAACGTCCTCAGTTCCCTGCTTCCCTGCTGCTGCAAGGGGAGCGCAAACTTCCCTCTTTGCTGTTACGGGGAAGCCGAATTCAAAGCACACATCCCATGGCATCTTACAAAGTTTTGTCTTAGTGGTTTTGTCCATCTCCCCAATCCCTTCTCAGATGGAGTTACACACCCTCTTCGGACTTGCCCCTGTATTTGTGCCTTCCTAAGAGTGCTTACCTAAACCTTCCCCTACCTCAATATGGACTTCCAAAGGCTATACATCCATATTCCAGATAGTCTCTAAAGAGGCAGTCAAGATAAAGTGATAGTCATTGCTAGCTGAGCACTTAGTATGTGGAAGGCACTATAAAAATCATTTGCTTAGTTTAGTAATATGCCTTATAAAAATCTGCTGAGTAGGAATACTGTTATCATTTTATAAATAAACCCAAGGTTCAGAGTAAAAAGCTAATTTTCTCAAGTTCCTATATCTATGGTGAGTGACTGCCAGGATTTGAGCCTGGGTCTACAAGATGCAAACCTGACCTTTTTCAGCACAACGTTCAGCTCCTGGAGACAGTTTGAACCTGGCTGGACCTATTGGTCTAGATCATGCTTGTTTCTCTATCCTAATACACAAAGAACAAAAATCTAGAAAGACAACAAAATACGTTACTCATCTGACTTCAGGGTCATATTTTATGGCTCTGAGCTCTCACCTAGACATCTGGGATCTTTACCAACTTAGCATCACACAGGACACTAGTTCTTTTATTGGTAATATTCTGATGGGACCAGGAAAACAGAACGTAGAAAACATGCTTAGAAACTTGGTCACTCATGTGTGTTCCAGAAGATAAAAGAAAAATAACACTGAAAAATAGGCTCACTAATTCAGTGAAGTTCTTTTCAGCCTCATGTCTGGGCTACATTAAGTATCTTCTTCAAAATGAAAGATAAATTAATGAACACTAAAGCTTCCAATACTAACAAAGAGGCACCAAGTTGAATGGGCCTCTTTGGAATTTGGAAGTGGCACATACATACCATTTGCCAAAGACTCTTTGTTCTACATTAGGCCCAAAGAAAGAAAAACTTTCCACCACGTTGAGACTGCAGTAAGGTAGCTTTGCCACATCTCGTAAACTCCGGCTGATTCAATTATGTTCAAAGCATCTGTGGCAGACGGGGCGCTCTGTAGCTCTCACTCTCAGCTTTGGCTGCACACTGGAGCCACCTAACTCCATTGCACCAGAAATTATTTGTCAACTGTGCTAATGCCTAGGTTCTGCTTCCCCAGGTTCTGATTTAACCGGTTGAAAATCACCTACCTTCGGAGACTGGCGCTTGCCAAATTTGGGTGTGTGCTCAGGATACCCTGGAGGATTCGTTAAGCAGAGTTTTGGGCCCCATCCCAGAATTTCTACTTCAGTGGGTCTGGGAGATAAGGCCTTAGCGTTAGTTTTTCTAACAAGTTTCCAGATGATACTGACGCCAGAGGAAGAAAACCACACTGTGAGCATCAGTAGCCTTTGTTGTTGCTTTCTAGCGAGGGGCCTCACTATGTTGCCGGGCCAAACACAGCCTCTTAAGGACCTGGAACCACGGACATGTGTCAGGCAGCCACACTGAGAGGACCACTGACGGAGACTCCGCCACACTCCCAGAAGAGGGTCACATTGGATCCATGACAAGGAGCGCTGACAACGTCTGGGTTTTGTTGAACACACACATTCCCAGGCCCAGTCCAAACTTAATTGACTTTGAATTGGCTCTGCAGTTTAATATGACCCCCACATGATTCAAATGTGTACTGAAGCTTGAGGATCACAGTTTGGGGGTCTGAGGGAAATCTGTGCTGCATTCAGTAAACAATAATTCTCTTTTAAAGCAAATGACAGCTCTCCTTTGGAAGCTTTTAACTTTAACTTTGTTTATCGGACACTTGCAGAAACCAAAAGCACAGCCAAAGTATAAGTGACATATAGTCTGATCTTATCGTGAAATAGGCAGTAACTGACTCACAACAGCACACGGTCAGACACACCTACCATTCCTCTATTGTCAAGCAAAACTGAGATGAAAATGACCAAAACAGGTCAGGGCTGTGTGTGTGTGTGTGTGTGTGTGTGTGTGTGTGTGTGAGTTTTAAGGCACAAGTAAATCTCATAACCAAGTGACTTATACTCTCTAGTGTGCCAACTTCTGCCATAGTACTTTTCTCCTTCTAGCTTTACTTTTCACCCCCTAGGAATTCTCTAGGAACCAAGTGAAGAAGGAAAACGTCAAGCTCAGTTAAATATGACTACCAATTGGTTAGAACCATTAGAAGTGGGTCGTGGTGGCATTATAGCCCACTCAGTATGTCTCTAAGCAAAATCTTGCAGAGGGCAGAACTTCCAGTTTCTCTTCTTACCATCTACCTCTCCTGGAAGGGGAGATCCAAGACTACGCAAGGCAATCTTAGTGAAGAAAAGGTGGAAGAAGCTCGGCCAAGCGATTTGCATGTCTGTAATCCCAGTACCTGGGAGGCTGAACCAAGATCACAAGTTCAAGCCCAGTTTCAGTAACAATGACTTAGCAAGACCCTGACTCAAAATAAAATATAGAAAAGAAAAGGAAAGGAAAAAAGAAGATGAAAGAGTTTACTGTACTACATACCAAGATTTACTACAAATCTAAAGTAATTAAAACAATGTGGTGTAAGTGCAAGTATAGGAAAATACACCAATGGACGTGAATGGTGAATTCAGAAGTAAACTTACTGCAGGAAAGAAACAAATACGTAAAGTGCTGTGGATAGTGAAGGGGTTTCAGTGGGTAGTAGGACACATTTACCTCACACGCCTGCAAAGTTCGCTCCAGCTGTGTTCAAACCCTAAGTGGTGAAAAACACAAAAACCAGTACTGTAATTAGCATAGAACAGAATATATAAAGCTATCTTTATTATTTTGACATAGGAAAATTCATAAAAACTAAAAAATTTTGATACATTTACATTACAAATTCATGACTTATTAAATAATTTATCAAAACAAATCAAGTAAATCTGTAAGCCATAAAAACAAACAAGAATTCTCAAAGCCATAGAGAGTTACCTTTATTAAGGTAGACAACCTAATAGGAAAGCTGACAAATTCTTAAATAGATACTTCACAAGGGAGTGTATCTAAATGTCTAAGAAACACAAAAAGTCTTCTTTGGAAATAAAGGTTAAGAAAATTTGAAACACATGAAATATTATCTACCCATTAAATTTGCAAATATTAAAAAGTCTGACAATAATAAATGCTGGATCACTGAGCAGAGCACTCTGAACCTGATTCCGAGAAACAAATTCTCTAGGCCGCCACCACTCTGGCTCATGGTGCGGCTGCTGCCGCCATTCTGAAACATGGCGCTCTGTAGCTCTCTCCTCAAAGCAAAGTCTTTCACTTTTGGAGTTTTGAGGCTGCAAAGGGTGGAGACTTGCTGCTTCTTTTGATGCCCTCAGGCCGTCTTTTTGATTCTCCTGTTCCTTTTCAGCAGTGGAGATCTCTTCTGCTCTATCTTGCAGTCCACAGCTTTACTGCAGCTTTCTTTCTGGCCAAACTTACAACATTTTAAATCATCCTACTGGACTCTTTGCTCTTTACTCTCAACATAAATCTGGCTAAAAGCCCCAACAATAGCCACGCCACTGCCCCAACATTCGACTGCCTTAAAATTTCTTTTGCCAGAATAATCAGTCTGCTGCCCTTAATCTCAATCTCAGGAAAAGTCTCTAGACATGAGCAAAATGCAGCAAACTTTCTGTCAAGCCATGGCACACATCATCTGGAGTTCAACAGCCAATGCAGTCCTTCGCAGCAGAAACCTCCCAAACCTGGTCTTTATGGGCAGGATTTCTATCAGCCTTCTGGTCCTCTGAGCTCTGACCAGAATCTCCCATACAGACCAGCCAAAGGCGTTCTAGTGCTTCTCTCTCTTTCTTTCTTCTTTTTTTTTTTTTTTCCTCTTTTTGAGACATGCTCTCGGTCTCGCTATGCAGTTCAGGCTGGACTTGAGCTCACTTTGTAACTCAGACTGGTCTCGAACTCATGACATCCTCCTGCCTCAGCCTCCCAAGTGCTGGGATTACAGGCCTGTGCCACCATACCTGGCTTTTTTTCTTTTTCTTTTTCTTTTTCTTTTTCTTTTTCTTTTTCTTTTTCTTTTTCTTTTTCTTTTTCTTTTTCTTTTTCTTTTTCTTTTTCTTTCTTTCTCTCTCTCTCTCTCTCTCTCTCTCTCTCTCTCTCTCTCTCTCTCTCTCTCTTTCTTTCTTTTTCTTTCTTTTATGTTTGTTTGTTTGATAGTGCTTCTCTTTCAGGCAAAATTTGCAAACTTCTCCAAACACTCCCCACAAGATACTTCCAAAGGTTCTTGAATCACATGGTCAGGTATAGTCACAGCAACAACCCCAGTTCTGTGGTACCAAATTCTGTCTTGGTTACTCTTCTCTTGTTGCTGAGACAAGATACCTGACACCCAGAATTAAAGGGAGAAAGGTTTATTTAGCCCACTGCTTGTAGAGGTTTTGGTCCATAATTGGCTCACTGCAAGGCAAAGTGGCTCTGCAGGCAGCAAAAGCAACAAGGGCAAAATGGAGGAGCAGCAGCGAGCAGCCTCCTCCCCTCCCTCATGCTGTATGCAGGCTGCCTGCCCCAGGGTGGGTGTAGCTCTCACACCCACAGTCCCGTTGGACCATGAGTCCATCAGAAACCTAGAAGCCCGCCCCACGACTGCATGAGGCTTTGGGGGGACATGCAGACACAAACCATGACACGGTTTAACATGACTGGGGTCGTATGAGCTCATATCTCTGTATCTGTTTCGATTTCTGTTTCCCAAAACTTGGTCACTCTATGAAGATAGTCATGGACTCATTCTGAATTTTCAGCACACTGGGCTCTAGCTCCTGGAACTCCTGTTCAATAGTAACAGACGTAGTGGCTGAGGGTGCTGCAGGCTGGCTGGGCTGCAGCCTGCTGAAATGCACCCTCACTCTGTGCCTGCCCTGCAGCATACTTTGTGTGAATTTCTTAAGTGCAAAATTAATAAATTAGGATATTAGGGCAATAGCAAAATACAACTTCCTCAGGATATGTTAAAGTAGAAGTGGCTAAAATTAAGTAAATACTAGATTTGAAAAAGCAAACTTAAAATCCACACGTAAGAGATTTTCTAAAATAATAGATGAGATGACTGCGTATCAAGCTCACAGTCATCCTACATCTAACAGGCAAGCACTGAACTCTTATTTCATTTTTTTATCTGTTTATTTTTATCTCATTTAAATTAGTAACAAAATACGTTGTCTGCTATCAACAGAATTACTTAACGTTGCTCTGAAAGTTCTGGTAACTATGTTCCTTCCTGAATTCCTACCTTCCCCAGGCTGTCTCATCTCACCAAATACCACAATCACCATCCGAGAATGGCACACAATAATTAAAGATTCATTCGCAATTCCGTTCTTTGTTTACTCACAAACTTCTAATTCATTGTCATGTCTTGCTGGATCCAACACTGATACATTTTATTACATCGGTCTTCAGCGACCCCCGAGTCTGAGCAAATGGGTGGCCATTATGTGTGATCTCTTCCAGATTACTGTGTCTCAGTTCAGCTCTTGGTCCCATGCAGTTCTGTCCTCTCTCAGCTCGCATAATGATCGTTATAAAATGTAAAACAGCTCGTCTCACTACCTGCCGTAAAGGTCCTGCATGTGCCTGGTGAAGGTGGTCCTCCACATGTCAGAGTACAGTAGGATGCTCTCAAAAACAACACTATATTCTGCCCCAAAGGATCCAAAATTGTGCCTAGGATTCAGAATTTTTATTATATAAGGATTTGCTGACCTTACTGTCATATTTTGGTCATATTTTAATCAGCTCTTCAAATACTTGTCCTCTAAATCTTAAATCCAGCTATGACTGTGTCTGGCATTCTTCCTCTCAAATCTGCAATTCTGCCCCTTCCAACCCATGGCCCACCAGGTATTTAGTCAGACACCGCGCCTGCTTTCGCCACCTGCTGGTCAGAAAAGGCTCCTGTGATGCTGCAAACATTTATTAGATGGGCTTGCAATGTGTATTCTTTTGGATCCTATGTAAATTTATGTTGGTAAAATTTTATCTAAAATTTTAAATAAAAAGATGAAATATCATTAAGGTAAATCTTAGATTCTGGGTACCATATCCCAAGAGTGATATGGTTTTGAATTTTAAACACCAAATAACTAGGTCTCAGGAACCATTTTAGAATAGCTGAAGTTTCAAGAGATACGTACAAAAACACTAACAATGCAAAACATTTTTTAATGAAAGGTGTGGCTTCTGTAATTTCTCTCTCCTCTGCTTATTGCTTGTGACCATGCAAAACATTGACTAGGGTAACAATAAAATATGGGCTAGATATCTGTCACGTGCCACCACCAACTCCAACTTTAACTCTTTGAGCAAGGAAAATAGTGAAATATTCCAAGCCCACCAACTCGTCCAAGAACAGAATCCTGGATTTGGCAGTTTCTGCACCAAAAATGGGATATTTCTTTATCAGTAATTCAATAAGGAAATATTAGTGAAGGTGAAATGATTGAAAGAAATAATTTTATTCAATCAGCTTCTATACAATCCCATCGCCACTAGATTAGTCATGGACTCCATAGTGTTATTTTCCTAATGCTGATAAACCTCACTTTGTTATCATCTCATTAAAGAAACTTTTTGAAACGAAAGTATTTTTGAAACCTGAACATAAAAATATAAAACTCACATATGCCACCAATAGTTTGAGATGATAACCTCTTCTTACCCCATGTTGAAATCTAATAAAATAGAATTTTAAAAAAATTAACATGACCAAAATAAAAGCTAAAAAGTAAACTTTCAAACTCTATTACACTTGTGAAAACATCTTGCTTTACTTTTACATCTATTTTCATATATATATATACACACACACATATATATCAAAGGTGAAGGAGCAAGCCGACAATGACCCTTTAACATGAAATCTTGATTTCACTGGAACACATTTCCCCTTTAATCTCACCCTCAAAATTTAGCAGCACAGAATGATGGCCTGAATCTATGTATTCCATCAAAAATCCGTGATAGCTAAATCTGGGACTTGGTCTGTCTGTCCATCAGCAGATGAAGAGTGCATAAGGAAAATGTGGTGTTTACCTGCCATAAAGAACAACAAACTTGAGTCATTTGTAGGACAGTGGACGCACCTTGGGACCATGTTAACTGAAATAAACCAGACACACGAGCTTAAATATCGCACTGTTTCTCTTATTTTAGAAACCCAAAGTATAGATGAAGAGCAAAATACGAGATCATTAGTGGGAAGGAAGGAGGTAGATCTTTCTCTAAGGGGAGGGGGCCATGAGACGGAGGGAGAGGGCAGGAGAAGAGGGACAGAGATGGAGAAGGAACTTGAGATGCGTTACGTACACGCACCAGTTCTACACAAGAGATGTAAACATGTACCGTAAACATATACTAATAAAAAATAAAATTTAAAAAATCCAATTTAATAACTACCATCCCTTAGCACTTTATAGAGGCTCATAGGACTGCCCAACCAACCTCCTGAGGAAGGTCTTGCCCATTTTTTAGACTGAGGAACTAGTCATCATAAAGTAACATTTTAAGATTACACAAGCTGGTAAAGGGTGACATTGGCATTAAAATCAGGCTGCCTAACTCCAGAGTTCATCTTTTTAACAAATATTTATTCTATTTTTGAGAATTTGGTTACTTTAGGTTGTATGTTCTAAGAATTCTTCAATAGAGAGTTTTTAACTTTTCAGGAAGAAGAACCTCTACACATCCTGATTTTAAATGTTCAGGTGTTTCTGCATGGTTACTAAGAGTGTTCGATTTTTCTTAGTTTGCTTTATGATTTATTTATGCTCTTTTCACTTTGATTTTGCCAATTCTGTGGTTGTCCCATTGGCATTAGGAGAAAAGGAGTATTCTCTCTTGCCAGGTATGTAACTCTACCTTAGTGTGGATGTAGTTTTCATTTTTTGTGTTACTATGTGCTATATACATCTATTTTTTTCCTTAGGTGATATAAATTCTCCTGCTTTACAACAGTTCGTCCGACATGTATTTAATCTGTATAATTAGTACTTCATCAAACATGCAAAGATATGACTACTGTATTTTCACTGTAAAATTCCACCTTTAGCAGAGCTATGTACTTTTGGTCTCAGTTCTAACCTGTCTGATCAATCGGCTTCTGATTCTTTTGTTTGCATTTTAGTTGGTATTGTTTTGCCCATTCTTTCATTTTTTAATCATTTTCTTTTTGAATTTGAATTCTTTAGTTTTTCTCATGTTATTTTTTCCTTTTTCTTGAGTGTCAAAATATAAAAATGGCATTATGTCTGCTATGTTTTAAACTCCCAAAGCCTCATTTTTCTGAAATGAAAGCATTTCAAGTATTTAACCTGAGATTCCAGGCCCACGATTTATAGCCTGCTTCCCTGCTTTCTCTCTACCTCTCAAACACAGATGAGCTCCCTTTCAATTCCCAAAACACTAGTCCACATTATATTTTCGCACTTGCTGGTCACTGTGAGTGGGAAGGCTACAGCAGACATTCTATATTTGTCATGTGTGGTGGGTTAACTAATGGTCCACTTGTAACATCAAGCTGAACTGAATCAGTATGGTGCTGGATGTTGAAGGACCACCGAGGATTGTTGCCAACATCATAAAAATAAAACTGGAGAAGAAGACAACTTCTTCCCTCTGGTTTTCCTGATATGAACTCAGCTGTTCTCATTGGAGGAGCTTGGGACCTCACTGTTGCTGAGGATGGCTGTGATTCTCTTCAGGGGAACTCTGATTCTCACCTTAAACATTGCCTCCTAGCTCCTGTGCAGATCCCTTGCTTGCTGGCAAAGAAAATGCATCCCTTCAATCCCCAGTACCGCCAAAAAAAGAAAATGCATCCCACTGGTGCACACTTCCTAGCACCCATCACTGATTTGGGGCCTTCCCAGTGCAGATCCTTGATACAGACTTGCATGAGATATTGCCATAAGCTGTAGGTCTTCAGCTGGACTTATGCAGGACACTACCATGGGATCCAGACCCTCACCTGAATTCTTTGGGTCTCTGGTGCTAGCGGAATCTCTTCCATTGCACTGCATTTGATGTTTTGGGTAAATATGATAAAGTAGTCCTATAAATTATGTGTCCTATTAAATCTATTCCCTTGAAAGCCCTGACTACTATCATGTCTGTTTCAGACTCAAAGACGGTCTCAGTCTATACTGCAAGGAGCTGTACTCATTGGGCTCAGAAAGCTTCTCCTGCTGTGTGACCACCTCCCTGCTCTGGGTCTCAAACCTGCAGCCCAGGGAGACTGTACAGGAACAGAGAAAGGCAGTGACACTTCTTTCCTCTAGGTCTCTCTTTGACACATTGTGGAAGAAGCTCCTTGCTATTCTCGCCTGGAACCAGAACCTCAGCACAGACAATCACAGGTGACCGTCTGAACATGTACTCTCCAATCTTGCACACATGACCAAGACATACCTGTCTGCAGATTTTCCTGCCAAGCACTCCACTCAGCACCACGTGGATTCATTTGGGGTATCAGTGCCTGAGAGCAGACCTAGGAAGAAGGCTGCCCAGCTAGAAAGAGGCAGCACCACCCTGCCACATTCAGCCCTAAAGAAGCAGGAGGGCCCCTGGAGTGCACTCTGTGCCCTGAAAAGGCCTCCTGCGTGCTCTAGTGTGGAGCTGGGGAGATCCTTGGGACAACACATTGTCTCCTCTTGACCACATGCAGCAGCTTCCCACAGAGCCCACTGAGGCCCAGAGAGCTGTGAAGCTCACCTGTATCCAGGCTCTCCTGATGCGGGGAAATGTAAGTGCTGTTTCACAGCCTTAAACTCTCCTGATAAAGGAATATGGAAAGAAACTAGATTTCTAAGCCCTGAAGCCAGGATAAAATGGAAGGGATTTGTGAATTCCTTGGAATATTTATAGATTTCAGTGTGCACAGAATTGTTAAGGTGGCGCAGAACTATTGCTTCCATTGGTTTTTCAAAGTTTCAATGAAATTCCACACTCATTCTACTCCTCTAAGTTTTCATTTCATTTTAATTTTATTATACTATTCAGAATTAAGAAACAATTTACATTAAAATTAATATAGTACAGTTATCAAAATGTAAATATACTGAAGTAAATGCAAAAGAATAAAAATGACTTTCAATAGAGAATATGAAACCAAAACTAAAAACTGATTTGAAGGGTCTTAAGCAGGGCCTTACAAAGACATTTGTACAACAGTGGTGCTACAGCATTGTGCACAACAGCCACAGTTATTCACAGTAGCCAAAAGTGGGCAGAGGCCAATATCCACCAGTGGGTGAAAGAATCAAGAAAATGTGGTTTTTACCGATAGAGCAGAATTACTTAGCCTTACAATGCCAGGAAATCCTGACACGATGAACCTTGGCACATTATACTAAGTAGAACAAACCAGGCACAAAAGCCCCAAATGTATCGCTGAACTTGTGTGTGAGGTGGACAAGAGTGAAATTAATGTACTACTAAAAGAGAATACTGGACACCAACAGTCAGGACACAGAAAAATACGGAGTCGGGTTTTAATGCGTACATTTCTGTTTTGTCATGATTAAAACTTTCGAAGATGGATGCTGACAGTTATATGTGGCCATATCACCGCAGCCAGTAAATTATACAGGGGAAACGATGAGTTTCATGTTACATACATTTACCACAACAAAAATTTAAAAATTAAGTGAATGTAGGTTGTGTGGAATCATGGCTGCTGCATTTCCGTGGTGAACATTCTCATTCAGTATTGTAAGTATTCCTTCTATGTAGATGTGGTTTCGGGTGGTTTGTCTGGTATTAAGATTCATCATTCCTGTTGGCCTTTTCCATGGTAAGGTTTTCCCCACTTTCTAACTTCTTAATCTTTCCGAAACACTTTGCTTTGGACATATCTTTTTTTTAATACAAGTCTCATTTTAAAGATTCTTAACTATTGTATTGCCTTACGTTATAGATACCTATAGGAATAATATTAGGACTATTTATGTTGGTGGTGTTATTGAGTGAATCCAGGCTCTACTACTGAGCTGCATCCCCAGCCAGCAATGAGAAGTTTACAAAACATCAATAAAGAGATAAAATACCTCCAAACCCAGTGTTGGTCTATCATGCGTTTCTGTCCAGGGTGAACAGGTCCCAAGAACGAGGTACCCGCAGATAAATAAGAAAGTGAGAGAAAAAAGAAACACAAGAGAGACAAACTTCTGGGATCAGGGGGCTCACAGCCTCTTGGACTGCAGCCCCGATTACCAATCTCAGTCAGCTTTTATTAGGAAAGAATCAAGGGCGTAGCTAGTACAAATGGGTGGATACCAAATGTTTTAGCAAGGATAATTAAAGGATTATCCTTCTCTACATGTAATCCAACACACACCTGTAATCCCGGTACTCAAGGGGCGGAGACAGGAGGATTGTAAATTCAAGGCTAATCCAGGCTGTAAAGAAAAGCCTTATCTTAAGAAACTTTTAACAAATAATAAATCATTGTGTCCTCAATGCATTCTAATCAAAGAATGTCCTCCACACCCAGAACTGACAGCCAGATACGGTAGTCAAAACTCGAGTTCCTAACAGGAGCAGTGGCTGCTGGGGCCTGAGAGGTGGGGCGAGTGAGCACTGAAGGACTGGGAAGCACTGCAGAGCTTCACAGGGCATGGAAAGGCTCAGTGGAAGCCAGGATCAGTGACTTCAGAGGTTTGCCGAGATCCTCAGCTCCAATCCATGTCAGCCCAAATGACTGTGGGAACTGAACCCACAGCACTGCAGGGACATGTCCTCAGCTGACAAAGTAAAGAAGAGGTGTCCCTGGCATCTCTACCACAGCCACATCCATACTCGGTACCAGGCTGAGAGTCTCTGGATGCTCCTCCGCCTCCTCTGACAGCCTATAGGGTGGGAGGGTCCACTTCAGAGCTCACTGGGAGTTTTAGCTGTGGTTTTCTGTTGTTGTTGTTGTTTAATCTTTTTGAGACAGGGTCTCACTATGCAGTTCAGGCTGGCCTTGAGATCACTTTGTAGCTCAGGCTGGTCTCGAACTCACAGCGATCCTCCTGCCTCAGCCTCCTGAATGCTACAGGTATGAGACACCACGCCTGACTAGTTGTCATGAAAGGAAAAAGCCCCAGACATCCTGAAAAACGTGGAACACTTCACTGGGAACAGGCTCAGGTCACTGCTGTTCTATGGCTGACACCTTCCAAGTTTCCTGAGGGTCCGAGTTAGATTTTGAGTGTAAATAAATACCTGAGGCAGGCTATTTTATACCAAAGAATGAAAAGCTGTTTCTCTGGATCACAGTGTTGCAGACTGGAAGTTCCAATGACAAAAGGCAGTCTCCTGTGAGGGCATCCATTTTCTAATCATACTACAGCAGACGTGTGTGTGTATGTGTGCTCACTCTCCCTTTTTCTATAACACAGCAAGAATTAAAAGTCATGGGGCCCTACTATAGTGACCTAATCTAAGCTGATCACCTCTCAGAGGATCCACCTCTAAATAAACAGTTAAATTCAATATCCACATTCTTAGTAACCTTTATTATAAGTCTTTAAGAAGAAAATTTCAGCATCATTTCACAGGAACAAAGAACGCTGAAATGACAGCACAGGTGCCAGAGATACAGCCTAATTTGGCAACAGGTTTCGTAGTCATGGGAGCACGGGACTGAGCATCCTCTGGTGGTGAACACGCCACAGGATTCCAAGGTGTGGCTCTGTGTCACTAGAGCCAGGGAAACTGAGTGAGTGGGGTTTCTGGCAACATCTGCTCAATCCAGGATCCTGGTGGCATAAGCGTGGTCCATCTTTACAACTTCAGCCAGGTTCACGGGGTTCATGGTGTTGCCAGCAGTTTTCCTGGAGAACCTTGCCAAAGGCACAGTGACATCAGGAACAGTAAGTGGGAACACTAAAGGAAGATCGATCGTAACGCTATCCAGGGAGGCCAAGCATGAACCAGGGTGGATAGGCTGTGGGCATCTAGTGGGGGCCTCAAGAATTGAATCTCTAGTGGCTCTTGGTGACTCCAGCCTGGTGCTGAACAGAAGCTCTTTTGCAGGAGGAGGAGCAGTGTCTCTTCCCAGTAGGCAAGGAGGCAGCGTGCCTGTGCGCAGTGATCCTCTCCAGAGGATCACCGAGACAGTCAGCTTCCGCATTCGGCAGTTCTCTTGGGCGGCGCGTAGATCTCCGGTGAAAGTGTGCTTGTGGCTCCACGCTTAGCTCTGGCCTAGCCCGAGCACGACGTCTGGTGTGCTCCAAAAAAGCCCAATCTTGCCCCTGTTTCCACAGCTCATAGCGCTCAGGTTGCAGGATGCGCACAAAAGCATCCATGGAAAAGCTGACCCTCGCCTCCCCGCAGCTGCACTGAGAAGCCACTTTACCATAATCGATCCACCGCGGGGTGGCGAAATTGATGGCCTCTGCACAGTTGAAGCCATGGTTGAAGCCAGCATGGTAGCCATAGGGAAATGTCACCATGAACTCCCCAGCCTCCTGAGTCATGCAGCTGAAGGGGATCCCATTGTCCCTGAGCACTGTGGGTGAGATGAGAGCCACCTTGTGCCTCAGGAAAGCTCCACAGACTCTGGAGCTGCCTGGGAAAAGCTCCCTGGCCAGAAGCTCCAGGCGCTGGCCATGAGCTGGGGGCACCACATACCAAGTTTTGGGCTCCCCGAAGTGCAGGTAGTTGATGCTGTAGAGGTCCATGTCCTCTGTGTGCCATGCAAACGTGGTCTTCCACATGCCAAAGTATAGGTAGGGTGTGTTGACTCCCTCGATGACTACTCCACATTCCTGCTCCAACAGATCCAGAACGGTGCCCAGGCGCCCAAGGTTCCACTGCTTTGTGTTTTCATCAAACAAGGAACCGTTGCTGTCAGCACCATAAATTGGGGAACCGTAGAGGCGATTCTTCCAGTACTTTCTTTCCAAATCTTCAAAATTCCGGTGTGAAGGAGCCCGATACTTTTCACTGTTTGCCAGGTGCTGGTACTCCCTCACTGTCATGGGTTTCTTCCTTTTATGGTATTGGGTAAACACACCTGCCTGCCCAGAGACCACCTGCTGCAGAGGAGTGGATATTAAGAGGTCGCCGATGTTGTCATAGGACTCTCTGGCTCTCCATTCCTTGGGAGGAATGACCTTGGCTAGGCCAGCTCTGTGTGCACCCTGGGATTCCATGTAAGCAATGTATTTGCTGAAATCTGCAAACTCCTCCACGGTTGGGCAGAAGGTCATGACTGCGGACCTTGCGTTCTGGGTTCCGGGATGCTCAGGCTCCATCCCTGCAATGTCAGCAGCACCAGGCGCAGTCACCAAGTTGGTAGCTGGATCTAGACTCATAGTGATGCCAGAAAGCAAGTACTTCCTTCTCTGCTTTCACTGCTTTTTTTCTCCTTCTGTTAAATGTTTTGGTTTATCTTTGAGGTAGGAATTCAGATGTGGCCTTTTGATTGAAAGAAATTATATTTCCCACAAAGGCAATTCAGCACCAATACATTATTGTGTGTCACATTAAATCTAGAAATAAATAAAAAAGAAAATAAATGTATTAAGTATTAACTCAGAAACTGGAGAAATTAACATCAGATAAAAATTAAGTTCTAAAACCTACCACATGCAACCAAAACCATAACAGCTTAGACCCATTGGAAAGATAAAAAAACATCTTTTGAGAAGATTAGCAGTGAGAAGCCAGCTGTGGGGTGGGACAGAGGGGACAGTGAGGAAGCACGGAAGCCATTGGGTGGGCAGGTCAGAGCTCAGCACACAGGGAGACAGCAGCTCTCCAGAAGGTGACAGAACATTTCTTTTAATCAAGAGATGGATAACTGAAGCCATAATGCTTAAGTAAATACAAAAGCATTGAGACGACCTCCTGCACGCTACCTTATAATAGCAGAATTGTATTAGTCAGGGCTTGCTGGAGAAACAGATATAAAAGAAGATAAACAAATGTATAGGAAATTACAAGACTGGCTTACCACAGTCAGCAGCAGAGCTGGATGAGGAAGCGTGCGGAGGGTGCCTGCACACTGGAGCCCCAAGGATTCAGTCTACGGTACGGAGTTCACTGCAGCGTTCCATGCGTGTCTGTATCAGGAGGCCAATGGCTCTGTAACGGAAGGTTGATGAGCCTACTCTGAAAGTTGAATTTGGCCAGTTGCTGAACCAAGTTGAGTTAAACTGCTAAACTTCTCAAACTGACACAATCAATCAACCACTACAAGAAAGACAGCAACTACGAGAAAATACGGAAATTGCATCGTACCTTAGTGGATAATCAGTGCATCAGAAACATTTTAGGGAAGAAATGTAAAGTTCTTAGAACCAAATCACAACAGAAGCGCAACATACCTCTATCAAGAGGCCGAGAGTCTGCAACAGAAGACTGATGAGTCTTCTCTGGAAGGCTGAAGATTCCAAGGCGGAAACCAAAGAACCTGCACTGCAAGCAGGGAGAAACCGTCCGAGCTGAAGGTGAAGGCTGGAGATCCTCCAATGAACGCAAGCCTTCCTCCTCTCCCTCTTTATACCATCTAGGGGATGATCCACCCTAGGGTGGCCCCTGTACACCCTAGGGAGGCCCCTGTACACCCTAGGGTGTAGAATTGCTGAGCCAAATTGAGTTAAACTTCTCAAATTGACACAATCAACCAACCACTATAAGAATGACAGCAACACGGGAAAA
>PVLD010024784.1:0-24838 GCA_004027595.1 Dinomys branickii
GAGTTATTTCTATAGCTGTTCTTGGGATTGTGGTCTCTTTTTTCTCTGTCTAGAATATCTTTTAGTGCTTTTTCCAATGCTGGTTTGGCACTCATGAAGTTCTTCAGTTGTTCTTTGTCGTGGAAATATTTTATTTCTCCATTGAATTTGAGGGATAATTTTGCAGGATACATCAGTTTGGGTTGGACGTTGTTTTGTCTCAGAATCTGTAGTGTCTCGCTCCAAGCTCTTCTTGCTTTCATGGTTTCAGTTGAGAAATCTGCTGTGATTCTGATGGGCTTTCCTTTATAGGTGATCTCTTTCATTTCTCTGGCAGCTTTTAATATTGTGTTCTTTTGCTGGATATCTGGGATCTTGATTATTATATGCCTGTGCGTGTTTTTCTTTGGGTTATGGATCATTGGTGTTCTATATGCTTCGCTTAACTGAACTTCAGAATCTTTTAGCTTGTTTCGGAAATTTTCTGCTATTATTTCATCAAATATTCCTTTTATATTGTTTGTGAGATCTCCTGCTGTTTCACACACTCATATAATTCGAATATTCTTACGTTTTGCCTCATCTTGCAGCTGTTGGATTGACTTTTCTTGTGTCTTTGATGATATCATGAGATTCTTCCTTTCACGCTCATAAGCTGCCATTCTGTCTTCAAGTTCTGAAATTCTATCTTCGGTTTCATTTAAACGGTTTTTCATGCTTTCAGCGTTAGTTTTCAAATCCTGGAATTCTCTTTGGACCTGTTTCATTATTGGTAATTCATTCCTGAATTGCTCTTGTAAGGATTCTATTAGTTTCCTATTTTCTTGTAGAATTTTGTCTACTTCTCGTCTGTGTAGATGGAGCATTTCTTCCATCATTGTTTTCAGCTCATTTTTTATCTGAGAAATCATTGCGGGTATGTGGGTTATTTCTGCTTTAAGCTCTTTCATGGCCTGTTGGAGTTGTTTAATTTTGGATGCAATCGTTTCATATCGTGAAGTTATGAGGCTTCCTGGTTCCCCTGTATCTTCACATTCAAAACTTGTTCTGGGTGGGGTTGAGTTTTGAGACTGCGTTTTGTTCCTCTATTTTCCCATTTTTGGGTATCAGATTCAAAATGTGGAGCTATAAATTCCACAGGCAGTTCAGCAGGCGGAGGTCTACTGCAAAGGCTGCTCCAATGATTCCTTCTCTTTGGGAGAATGTCCCTTAAGCTTTCTGCTGAGATTTGTTCTTCTGTCTTCCCTTTTTTGGGTATCTGATTCAAAATATTGAGCAATAGATTCCCCAGGCAGTTCAGCAGGCAAAGGTCTGCTGCAGAGGTGCTCCAATGACTTTTCTTTGGGGGAATGTCCCTTAAGCTTTCTGCTGAGAGTTCCACTTAAAAGGCTGTACAGATGTTGGTTAGCTCCTCCCTAGCGAGAGACCTGGGTGAGGTGTGTAAGACCGCTTCCCCGCACTCCCAGGGTTCCCTGCAGGTATAGAGATGGATCTCCTCCCCCACTCGGTGATCTGGTCGCGAGCGCAGATAGCTCACCCGTTTTCGGAGTCCCTGCAGGCAGGAAGGTTCCAAGGTGCCAGTTTTTTGTGCTATGCTCGCGATCCGCCGCTCGCAGCCACTTGTTTCCCCGCGCCCTCCGGGTCTGGGGGAGGGAGCGGGATGCTCTGCTCCTCTGCTCCTCGCGCCGCCCTGGCCACGGACCGCCGGCTGCCGAGGGTCTAGGCTGCGCAACCTGCCCGATGCGCGCGAAATGTGAGACTGCCGGGCATTGCCGCTGCTAAAAAGCCGATCTCTCTGCAATTCTGTTTTGAAGTAACATTTGTGAGAGTTTTAAAATACATGTTTAGGTCCAGCATTTTGCATGTGGAATCAAATTGCTTAGTACCACTTTCAAAGGAGACTGTCCTTGCTCCCCTGGGTTTCCCTTGATCCTTTTCTGCAAACAGTGGACTAAATTTGTTTGTGCTTATTTCAGACCCTTTATTCTTTCCACTGATATGTGTGCTTATTCTTTTGTAAACATGAGAGTGTCACGATTGCTATAGCTTCGTATTCAATCCTACATTTGAGGGCTGAGAGGGCTCCGAGTTTGTTATTCTTTTCCAGTATTTTGAGGGCTGTTTTATGTCTTTTCCCTTGTATAAAATTGTTTTGTTTCTTTTTGAGCTTTTTCACATGTTTGTAATATTGCTTACTGGGATTTTAATTGTGCTGCATTGAATCTGTAAGTCATTTTGGGAAGAACTGATGTCTTAACAATATTAATACTTCCAGTCTATGGGCACACAGTATTTCATTTCTCCACTTATTTGGCTTTTCTTTGATTTATTTTTCTAGGGAGTTCATATTTCTTAGATTTATATCTAATTAGGTAATTGTTGGTAATATTATAAATGATTTTTAAATTTGAAATAACATTGCAGTTCGTATATAAAAATAATTTGCTATTTTATTGTGCTTTAACCTTATATCCCACAACCTTGCTGTATTTGTGGAGGAGTTTAGTATCCTGTGGTGTTTGGAAGTGTCTTCAATAGCGTCATTTGTGAATAAAACTCTGTTCTATTTGTCTTCAATGTGTTCACCTTGTATTTTCTAATCTTATTGTATTACATCAGCTACGTGTTACACTATAATATTGAATAGGAATAAGGAGATATTATATTGATGTTTCCTTTCTGTAGAATGAGTCCAAAACTTTTCTTTCTTTCAAAACTGTAATGATTTTTCTGCTTCTTTTCCCTACTTAAAGAATTTTTCATTTGTAATTTCAAGCTTATTGGGTGGCACCTGCCACAACCAGGGTGGATGTCCTGATTTCAATTTGCTTACTTACCTCCATGCCAGTCATCTGTGGAAACACCTTATAGATACACCCAGAAGTGTGCTTTACTAATACATTAGGCAATTCTTTTTGTTTATTTTTCTTTTCAGGACAGGGTCTTGTTATGTAGTTCAGTATGGACTTGAAATCTCTGTGCATCGCAGGATGGCCTCATACTAGCTTCAGCTTCCTGAGGGCTGGGATTATAGGAATAAGTCAAAACACCCAACCAGCTATTCATAATGTAGTCAAGTTGACAATCACTATTAATGGTCACATATACCTAGTTTACTAATGTAAGTAACTAAAACGCAGCAATCAGAATGAACAAATACATTGCAAGAGTAACAAATACGGAACATGACACTGAATGAAAATAGTAAATTGATAAAGAATTCTACAGACAGAAAACAGTTAAAAGAAATGGATTGAATTTGGTTCATAAAATATTTATAACAAAACAATTAAATATTAAAAATTTTAATATTTCAAGATTTTTGCAAAAATATGAAAAATTTTTTGGAAATTTATCTCTTTTTTGTCTTTTGAAGTCTGTTTTGAGGCTGTACTAATACCGTTAAAGAAGTTGTGAAGTATTTCATCTTTTAACCTATCCTTTTTAGACTGCACATTTTTACATTCAAATGTTAACAGTATGTGATAATTTCTAGTGTAATATTCTCTACATGATTCCCTGATATGAAAAGCTTTACACTTTTGTCTACATTTTCTTTTTCTTTTTAATATTTATATTGGTTTGATGATAGCATTTTATTTTTATTTTTCTACTTACTGTATTTGTTTCTCTTCTGCCAGATCACCCAGTTGTCAGCATATAAATTTTGGGTAGAACAAATTAGTTCTAGTGTTCTTCTTGTTCATATGGACACTTAATATCACCAGAAACCTAGGACATTTTTTTTTAAATTAATTTTTGCTTTAAATGGGCAAAAATTGTCTACATTGGTTTGCATAAAATGATGTTTAGAACCATGTTTATATGATTGTCTGGCTCAATTTAATGAACTAACACATGAGCTGTCTTACATGTTTATCACTTTTTGTGACTAGAACACTTAAAGTCTATTCTGAATGTTTTTCAAAAAAGACATTAGTATTAACAGTGAGCATCATGTTGCACAATATATGTCTGGAATTTATTCTTCTTGATGGTAGTTTTCTTTTCTGACTTCTGTACTCTTAGCTCTTTTCGATCCCTCCCCTAAGGGAGATTGTGAAGTGCTTGTCTTTCTGGAACAGAAGCACTTTCTATTACTCAGGTCAGCTGTCCTTAATTTTCCAACTCCTCATCAAAAAATGGTCAAGGGCATCTTACCTTTGATGACTGCAAGAAAATTTCAGTGAGGAATTAGGCAATAAATGATGTAAATTTTAATTAGGATTTAAAAATATATAAGCTGAATTATCATGCCGGTACCTTTTCAAACTCCAAAGTGTCCTCTTTTATTCCACATGTCTGGGTAAAGACATAGTAATGAAGAAAAAAATTAAAAGAAACCTAATTACAAAAAAGAAAAATGTACCCTGTTATAATGGAAATAAACTATCAACTACTTAGGACCTTGGAGCAAAGTAAGATTTTTAAACAGAATGCAAGAAAACATAAAACATAATATAAAAGGTGGAAAACATTTCAACAATAACATTTAAGTTCACAAAGTTAGAAAGTACACTTGTAGACAGTTTCACATAAAAATATGAACAAGTTTACTTGTCCTATTTTTTGGTTGTCGGTTAGAAATGGTGTAATACTGATTATATAGGGAAGTATAGCTAACAGGATGTGTAAGCTACAGTTGGCATTGGCCAATAGCCAAGATCACCAACATTGTTGATACTGGGTCAAGTTGTATGGAAGACCATTTTCCCATGGGTGTCGGAGTTGGTGGTTAAGGATTAGATTCTCATAAGGAGTGCACAACTTAGGTCCCTCCCTTGTGCACTTCACAGTAGGGTTTGCGCTTCTGTGAGAAAATGGTGATCAGACAGGAGGCGGAACTCAGTGGTAACCAGATGCAAACACTGATGCAGATTTCCTCACTAACTGGGGTTTATGTTCTGTTATGCTAGTCCCTAACTGGGCATTAACAAGAGCCTAGTGGCTCAAGAATTAAGGACCCCTAGGAACTTCTTCAGTGATAAAAGTGGAATGAAGTTTAAAAACAAATTTTAGAATTTTGAGTAGCCATTAGGAATAGGAAAAAAAAGGAAACTAATTTTCCTGGTGAGGTAAGAGGCATTTCTGTGAAGCTCAGTGTGTGTCAAACACACGGAGAAGCTCTCTGGGTTCTCTAGGTAGTTACACTGCCCCATCAGTGAGGGAAAGTGTTTAGAATTTTGAATGTGCAGTGCATATCCCCTTATGGCTTTGAGCCAAGGACAGTAGAGAACAGTGTTACATGGAGCAATGAAAGTTAAAATCAGAGCTCATCTGATCCTAAAAGAACTGGTCATGGTCATGCAGTTGTCACTTGAGCCAGCCCATTGCATTTAAATTGCACTTTGATATTGTTCATAAGCAACAGTATTGAAAAAAAATGATTTCTAACGATCGCCTCAGTCCTCAGCTTCAGGCCACATACACTGTGCTTGATCTAAAGGTGGAAAGATACCAAGGTTGAGAGTATTGAAGAGCTCTCACAAGCCTTCTGCAAGAACTAGCTTTTGGAACTGGCTTCTAGACTGTATTTTCTGTTGGCTTGACTGCTAAGGATCCTCTGTCATTATTTTAAGAAATCTGTCGCAGGCAATCAGAGATGATTTGTGCAGCACCTAAAATGAAAAAGACATTTCTGGCACAGAAACAAATGGATACGAGCTTTAAGCCAAGTGTTGCCCAGGAGAAGAGGGGAGGGGATGTGTGGCGTTGTGGCCGTGGAGGTTCACAGAGAACTGTAGGGGTGAAACTGTGATGGGTGCTGTGAGAATCCGCTAGTCGGCAGCTGAAAAGAAAAACCAAGGTAAAAATTCAATGAAAGACATCATTGATCTCAGAGAGAATATGAGGTATATACTAAATACATTTTAGAAACCTTTAAAATTATCACTACAAATTTCATTGTATAAAAATTAGTCTTAAATTATAAAAGAGAATTGCAGTGCACAGCAAAAGGGGACATCTATTTAGTGTTTTAATAAATAACAATGGAATCTTTCTTTTCAACACAAGTTGGCATAATTTAATTTTCCTTTGGAGCTAACTGGGTACAGTGCAAGTTTTAGAAGGAATAAAATAAGAGAAATTACATGTTCCCTACTCTATACCAAAAATCATGAAGTGTAAGATAGAGTCAAACAAAAAAGCTTGACAAGCTTGCAAGAGGGATACATATTAATTTGGACTGGAAACCCCAAATATCTGCCCTAACAAAGTTCCAGATAGTTTGCGAGCCTTTGACAAAAGCTAGAATCAAGGAAGAACCATATCAATGATTGTCATCCTACGGGGGAAAACGAGGCAAAAGTAGCCTAAAATAAAATGGTATATTAAGTTTGAGTCTCTTGATGTAAATTTGAAAAACAGGCAAAATCAACTCTATAACAGAAGTTGGAATAATGGCTAATTTGGAAAGAATTTTGGCATATTTGGAAGGGAACACACTGGTGACTGCTCTGATGTAGTGATCTTTGTTGGATCATGGATAAATGGCTACGGTCTCTGTGATAAAATGTACCAAGTTCTAATTTGTACCTTTTACAAATCATCCTCTGAGAAGCCGAGATAACTCCAAAAAGCGACATATAATTTGTCTTGGTATTTTAAGAAAACATCTTCAGTTATGTTACACACAACATGAGGAAATATAGGAGGAAACTTTGGTAGGAAAAATTGCTTAGAGAAATTAGCTAATACAAACGAAGGCTTGGTTAACGATATTAGTTTTGAGCTATGGAAATCCACCAAGGATGTCACACTTTCTTAGTGGTATGGAATTCTAAAGGAGAGAATGATGCATCTTGCTGAAACCCACTGATAAATTCATGGAATCTATTCTGTAAACATGGGTAGATATTGCCAGACTGAAGATGGGGAATAACAGAGTATTGAGAAGGACAGAATGTCAATGAAGTACAAAGTAATTCAAGTAAATTTAAATGAATTTAAATTACATTCAAATGTAAATAACTTCATAGGTTGCATGATTCAAACCAAAACATATACAGTGTAAATATTGCCATTCAATCACAGCAAATCACATGCGTTTTAAAAATCAATATAAAGTCAATCCAAAGGCATCGTATCTACTTTGAAAACATGGCCATTCAATTCTTCTCTTTTGTAAAATAAAATAAAAAATACTTTCAAAAGTTTTTCTTCCACATCTACGAAATCGATTAGTAAGAGAATCTACCTTATGAATTTCCAATAAAATTAAATATGTTAATTCACATAAAGTCCTTAGGAAAATACTTGCTATGTGGTGTCAATAAAGTAACTAGTAAGCTTTGTCATTATTACCATAACAACCAAAAATATAAAATCAGGACTTGGTAATAATCATTAGCATTAAATATAAAAAATATTTCTCTTATGCTCTGTTTGGAAGGAACATTTCATATTACCTTTCATAGATTTACTGTAAGGTTTCCAAGAGCAGTGAATGCATTTTGAATTTTATTTCACATTTACAAAGCAGCTATGAAGCAGGATCCAGCTACTTCCCTAGTTTCTTCTTGTTCCTGCCTGATTCCATTTCTCTTTTTACTTTTTCCTTTGAACCACTTTCCAGTTGCTGCAGCGCTCCAAGCAAGGTTGAGCCCGGCAGAACAGATCACCCTCAAGCAAGAGCAATCAAGGCAAGAATCAATACTGAAATTCCCTAGATGGTTACTCCTTACTGAACACCGTGGCTGCCCAACTAAGCAAAAGCCTTATTCTCAGAAGGGGGAGCAAATTGTCCCTTCAAGAGAGGATGGCTGTCATAGAACCTCACAGTACCTGTCCTGATAAAATGCTCAAAAGCACATGGCTCCTTGGCCAGGACTATCGGTAAAACTCTCTACACAAACCCCTAAAACATGCCTTTTCCTCCAGTTGTATAAAATCTTAAAGCATCTGTTGACCCCTTGAAGACAGACACTGAACTTTCTCCGTGTGCCCAGCATAGCCACATGGACTGGAGCCTCTCTCCTAACGTCCCCTTTTCACCGCCTTAGTGGGCTTCATTGCACAGGAGACTGAGCCTAGACTTTTGAGGCTCTCAGAACTGAAATTTTTGTCCTAAAAATTCCATAACATTCCATTTATTTTGGCTATCCCATGTTAACTGATATTATATTAAGATATGTGTCTGTGATATAAGGATGATTTTTTGCTTTATGTCAAGTACAGAGTGTCCTATCAAAAGTATTATTTCACAAGATGGGAATTGAGCTTACTCTGATAAATTTAATTTTTATATAAGTGGTAAACTTTAGTCTCATATTTTTCTTCTAGGAGTTTTAGATTTAACATATCCAAAATGTGATTGAAATATATGGTTGTAGCTTTACAGCTTTTACTTGCAAGATTGTAACCATTGTGCAGTGGAGGGGGCTGAGGATGTAGCTCAGTGGCATAAGTGCCTCCCTGGCAAGAGCCAGGTCGAGTTCGATCCCCAGTACCACAAAGAAAACAAAACAAAACAAAGCAACATTGTATAGTGGAAATGTGCTAAGGAAAAAATTTTTTTAAATCTTTAAAATTTATAAAACAAACAAACATAAAAGAAGTATATGGTGAATACTTAATATTTAAAAAACTAGTATAATAGGAGACATATTGGTGTTAATCTTCATCAACATACTCTCCTTGCTTCCAACACACCCACCCCATCATTCTTGTCACTTTGCAAAGCAGCTGTGAACATATTATTTTATGAGTGGCTCCGCAGGGTGTTATATCAGTGTGACCGCATCCGCCTACTTCACCCCGCAGGCTGCCATGTGATTTCTGGCTCTTCCTTCAAGTCAAAGTAACCATGAAGTGTCAACATTTGTGGCAGATTTCGTAGATTGCCATGACAGTACAACTGAAGGCATTCATGAAAGAGACCTTCCAGAACAGCTTCAGAAAGTGACAGGTGATGTGATGTGGTTTTGAACAGAGGGGGAGTATTTTGACAACGATTGATGGCAATGTATGTTTTACTATAATATTTTTTTAAGAATTTAAACATCGTATTTTAATACATATCATAGGTATACATTCAGTTCTAACTTCATATTGCGTATACCATGAAAAGTCAAGGCTAGTATTTTCCCGTAGAGATAAATACATTTTGCAGTAATTTTTATGAAAAAAAGAACCACCCACTTCTTTTCCTATTAAATTACCTTGTATACTTATCTAAAATCCAGTGACCATATGTGCGCCTATTTCTGTAATTTTCTCCATTCATCTAAATAGTTATACTTTTATAGATAACATGTTTTCTGAGAGTGTCTTTATTGTAAAATTTGAAAATAAAATTATTCTAGTTGTCTCTTTTGATTTTGAAAATGAAATGATATTTTCAAGATTTTTTTTAAATCCACATAAACTTTAGAACCAGCTTGGTGATTCCTACAGAAAATGCAGATAGGAACTGTGACTCAGTGCACTCATGTAACAGACCCACTCTCTGAGTATTTTGAGTTTTCTGAACAATGGACATAGCATACTATACTTCTTCCTTTAGGTGTGTACTTTGTTACCTGGAAATAGGTCTTGGCACTACAAGGAAGCAGTGTTTGTTCCTTGGTTCTTGTTCATCCAGCAGAATTCAGTCAACATACCAAAGCGTAGTACTGAGTATAGGCAGAGTCCATTGGAAAACGGAAGGGCAAAGCAAAACTACACCCTTGGGGCTCAGGAAAGGTGAAGGAAGAGAGGTCATTGTCTGAATGAAAGTCGAGGCTACATTTATACAATAAGTGGGCCCCCAGAGGGCTGGCATTATTTCCTGCCATAGTCAATATCTCTTACAAGTTGCCTCGGTCTGGATTTTGCCAGGGATCTAGAGGTTACATTCTTTTGAGTGATAACTTAAGATCAAAATATTCTTGGGATTTTATTTCTAGCAAAAAATTTAAAAAACAAAAGGAAAAATCATGTCTCTCTTGCATCTTTTGTAGTTCTAAACACCCACCTCCAGGCCTGCAAATGTCTAGCTTCATGCCTAATATACTGTTTTATTTCTCTCGGTATGTTTTTATAATTTCCTATATGAAGATCTTTTACATGTTTTAAGTATGCTCTTACATATTCTGTGATATTTGTTTGCTACTATAGATAATAATTTGTTTCAATCTACAGATATTTATGAGACACAACTGGCATTTTATGAAGATCTTTCGACTGTGATCTTGGTGCACCCCTGTGTCATTTTTTCCAGCTTTTTTGTAGATTAGAGCTGTTGACACATATAGCTGTACCATTTGTGAATAACAAGAACAGAGACTCTTTCCTTTTAATGTGTACAACTTTATTTCTTTTTCTTGTCGTATTTCATTAGCTAGGATTTTCAAGTGAATGTGAAGGGAAATGTAATCTTAAGTTTTATGCAGATGTCATTTGTTAGGTTAAAAAAGTTCTGTTTTTAGTTTTAATTTAAAAGCAATGTCATCAATGATAGGTTTCCCGCCCGAGACCTGCCCAGTCCTCATGACGACAGTCCAATGCTGAGTTATAATGGTGCCTAGCTTCTTCCCAGAGATCCCAGTAGTTTCTTCTTTCCAGCTGCCTTTGCCAAATCCGGCGCGTGCCAACAAGGATCCAATCCCCCTTCAGCAAGGTATGCTGAGCAGCCTACGTCAGCAACCCTGTGCCCCCTCCCCTTGGAGTCCATATAAGCTCCAACCCTGTCCTTTGTCTTCAGAGAGCCAGCATAGCTGTCTGGGTGCTGACTCCCTCCGTGCCCGCATTAAATTTTTATCTCTTGCTGTTTGTATCGCTCTCCTCCTCTGAGTCATGTTAGATTGAGTACCTAATTATCACTCAGTCAATCAACTAGAGAGTAACCGACTGCAGAGTGAGTCCCTTCATGTGTTAATGAAGAAAGTAGAAAATAATATAGACCTAATAAGAATAGTGTAATTATTAAATGTCTCTAGAATTTAAAATGAGCTTTGTAGAATAATTGAAAAATATAAAATACTAAATAAACATTTATTAAATAATTATAATAGAATTATCTATAACAAGCCAAGAAGTTTGATAGTAACCTTCTCCACTTTATTTTTTTTTCATATTTTATTCAGATCTTTTAAGACTCTGAACAAGCTCAAGTCATTTCTTGTAACATAATTGATCATTGTAAGTCATACAAAACCTCCATGTCTGATTAATGTAAACTGCTTGTCTTGGTTACTTTTCTCTCATTGCTGAGACAAAATACCCAACACCCAAAAGGAAGGAAGGAAAGGTTTATTTAGCTTAAGTTTGTGGAGGTTTTAGTCCTTACTTGGCTGGTTCTGAGGCAGAGTGGCGCATGACAGAGGGCGAATGTTCATAGCAGCAGAGCACAGTAAAAACAGCCAGCAAAAGTGAGGAATGGCTGCAAGCAGTCTCTTTTCTTTCCTTACATTGTAAACTGCCTACTCCCACCAAGGGGGCATGTAGCTCTCACACAGTCTCCATGCCCTCCTCTTCCACAGGCTCAGGATGTGTACAAAGTAAGCACCCTGGCTTCCTGTTGAATCATTCAGCCAAACCTCTAGACTCCCCAAGTTGACACAATGTATCAACCATAACACTGCTAAAATCCAGAACCTAGAGACAGGTCTGACACTATCTCCCTTACTGTCATAAGACAATAAAGTATAATGAGGGATCAGCTGGTGACTTAACATGAAGAAGGTTTTAATGTATTTATTTGTTGATTTTATTCCTGAGTACAAGCACAAGCTTCCTGAATCTGAGATAGACTGTGGTTACTGCCTAGGAAATACCCACTTCATTCTGCTTGTAGCACTATCCCTTCAGAATGATGAGATGATCATCAGGTAACAGGCCTGTGGATGTGAAGTGGAGATGTCTGTACCACAGCAGAGGACTCCAGAGGACTCCAGAATTCTAAATCTAGATGTCATTTAGGAACTTCAGTTTTTTCCTTTCTCATTCTCTGGACTAGAAGAAGGATTTGAAGAGATATTTCAAGGACTAAATCCCCCTTGACATAGGAGCACATAGTTATGAGAGAAGACAAATCTTTTAAATACTCTCAGCACTCTCTCACTCTCTTTGCGGTGCTCTTTGATTTTAGTCTCTGAGGCTTGTCCCCTCACTTACACGCTGGTTTTTTTTTGCTCAGAAATCACTAAGCACAGGGAAATATAGACACATGTTTTGGACAGTTCACTGGAAGTCCTGCCTACAGAATACAGTACATCTGCACTTAGGATGAAAATTCTCTCCAGCTATTAACACATTCTTCTAGATTTAGGGACATTAATCTTCAAAATCATTTCACCTCACATTAATTTCTGAGGTTGTTCTGATGATCTGATTTGCAGAATTTATTTGACAATCAGATTGAGAGCTGAAGGTCAATGGTTCTCAATTTTTTGAGGCTTCTTAAATTGCATGTTTTAAAAAAAATTTGTCCTGCTCAATGATTCTGAGGTCTATTGAGACTACCTTCCTAAAATTTTTGCCTTGAGTAGGTGCCAAATGGCTCTGAGGAGGGTGGGTTTAACAACCAGGACATGCAGGTGTTTGGACTTTGGGAAGGTTGCAGGTATGGAAACTTAGGGGTTCTGTGGAATAGACTGAGAATTAGCTGCCTTGGAGTAGAGAAAATGCATATCCACACCCCTGTTTTGGTACATGTAGAATATTACTTTTAATAGTAGAAGGTACATGAGATTTTTATATCATGAAGGGTAATGAAAAAGTGAGAATGTGAGAATAAACAAATTAGAATATAATGAAATACAGAAGAAAAAAACTGGCAAAAGTGAATGAAAGATGATTAGGAATAAGATGTCGTAATTAAAGTATTGTCTTGGTTACTTTTCTCTTGGTGCAGAGACAAAATACCCAATGCCCAAAATTAAGGAAGAAAAAGTTTAATTAGCTTACAGTTTGTGGAGGTTTTAGTCTATAATCAGCTGGCTCCAACACAGAGTGGTAGGGCACAGGGGCAACACTTCAGGTGGCAAAAAGCAGGAAAAGCAGCAAGAGCAAGAGCAAAATGGAAACAAGCCTCTTTCCCTCCCTTATATTGTATTCCGGCTATCTGGCCACACCTGCACCATCTCAGTACCCTCCTCTTTCACAAGCTGAGGATGAATACAAAGTACCCAGGCTGCCTGCTGAGTCACATAGTTAACCTTCTAAACTTCTCAAGTTGACACAGCAAACGACTTCCTAGAGCAGGAAGGGCAGGACTTTTTCACTCCCTGATGTGGAACTGCTGCTTTATTTAGTTAAACAGCTAGACTCTTAAAGTTGACACAAGGTATCAACCGTAACAAATATGGGCTCCAAAGTTTCAAATGCAGTGTAAGGATTATTTTGGGTCCAAATCTCAGGCAAATGAGATTTGTGACTCATCCAATTTTGTCTCCAATACCTTTCAGATTTTCCACAACTTTATCTGAGGGTAAAGCCTAAAGAGATATACGTCGGGGTGCCAGATATTGCGGAATTTAGTGTGGGGCTTGCTGCCATAATGTGGGTACATTTCTGGCCTTTCTCTCTCCATGTAGTCACTCATTTAATGGTAAATAATTTTATTATCCGCTCTTTTGTGTTATCCCTCAGATATTTTGGTTACAAGCTCCAAATATCTAGACAGCTTAGCATGTGTCTCAAATGGTCTTACTTTTTATAATTTTTAGCTTTCCCTCCAATCTTTGTTCACTTCCTAAAACCACTGTATAAAATGTAGTCTGGGGCCAGGAATATAGCTCAGTGGCACAAGTGCCTGCCTGGCAAGTACAAAGTCCTGAATTCAATTCCTGGTACCAAAAAAAAAACAAAAAACAACAACAACAACAAAAAAAACAGAAAATGCAGTCTGAAGGCTTGACCAGTGATATTCTATTTCAAGTGACTTTTTCAAATTTTACATAAATGTGAAGACTGTGTGGAAACTATACGGTTCATCTCTGTATCTACTATCAACCTGCAAGTAAAAGCTCTAATGCAGAAGTTATAATTGTTCTTCAGTTTGTTTTGTTTTTCTGGTTGCCTTGTTGAGGGAAAGACAGTTTTATCCTTGCTCCTTCAGGTCAGAAGAATAGTAACAATTCCTATGTCCTTTTCTTTCCTATGTATTTTTCATTCCAAAGTTTTAATAATTCTCTTTTCTAAATAATCCTGTATTTACAGAGGCTTTTTTCATTTCACCTAGCATCTACAGGCACTTGACAAATTTTCATTGCTGCAGTTACACACAATGGTGTTCTAAATAATGACACTGCTTGCATTTCTCCTAGGTTAAAGAACAAATAATTTCACATCTGTTTAAGAGACAAATGCTATTATCACTTTTTAACAATATCCCTCCTTATATCCATGGACAACCATTTTGTTTTTTGAGACTATTAAGAAGTATTCATTGTTTCTTTTTCTGCTTAATATGCTCTTTCCACACACTGTTTCCTATGTGTGATTCTTATTTGTCAGATCGCCGCTGAAATTTCCCATCTTAGGGGAGGTTTTTTTAGTTAATGACTCCTCATATAGGTTTTGTTATATTCTCTTTTATTGTAAATGATGTTTACTAAAATTAAGAGGACTTTTAGAACTTTTTAAAAAGACTTAAAAACTGAAATGATGGTCTACATGAACTGAAGTGTTTTTGCAAAACCCCTTGCTTACTGTATTCGGCTTCAAGAAGAGAAGGACATTGCTAATCTTAAAAGAATCAAAATTATAATTGGAAATTATGTTTGGAGAAGCTGGAAAAGCATAGAGAGAAGCTGTGATGCCTGGAGCAAATTAGTAACCATAGAAGATTTAATTTCAATTCAGTGCTAATGCAGTGAGAGAGACCACCATGGAGGAGTTGCCGATCACTTAAGCCTGTGAGTTCTATATTTTAATGAGGACTTCAGTCACCTGCTGTACTTGCCATTGTGGACTTTCATTCTGTCTATCAGGAACAGAGCCTGAGAGTTTGAATTTCTAACAAATTCTCAGATTAATTTAATGCTACTGGTTGACATATTGCACTGAGTATGAAGTTTGAATAACAAAACCTTAAACTACATTTCCTGGGAGAAAAAGGCATCCCCTGATGTTACTGCAGAGGAGTGTAAATTAAAAGGGAAGTAAGTTTTTAAGTGCCTAACTTGTTTATCTTGCCAAAGATTTGAGGAAAATTATATAAGATCTTTATAGAAACTCTTCCAGTGTATAGGAATCTCCCTCTCTGAGGAGACGGCTTTATGTGATTCATTCTTGAAAATGCAGTCAGTGAAGAAAAAGTGTGTAGATATCAGAAAATTGTTAAAGATGGAGCAGGGGTCTAGGAAATGTAATACCTCTCTATGGAAAGAGAAAAGAACAGAAATATTGGATTGATGAACATGAAATTAATTGCTACAGTAGCTACAAAATTATTCGTCTCTGACATGTCCTAGAAAGAAGACAGTGGCCGTTTCATGAGATTTAAGCAGTAGCAGAACTATCATAGGCTTTTGGTTTTCCTAAAAAACTATTACTGTGGAAAGCAATTAGTTTTATGAAAATACAGAGACTGGAACAGAATGAGATAAATTTTCAACAAATTAAATTATTTAAAAAATACACCCATTAGAACCTGAAAACAGAAACCATATTCTCCACTTCCCCGAAAAAACAGTTTGTTCTTTGAGAACTGAAATTATCTACTCATTTTTGTCTCTGCACTGCTTGCTACTTGTATTAACCTGAGTTGATTAGTTTGCAATATTGTAAGGGACTTTTGCCCAAGTACACACGTTGCCTGCTCACTGTAATAAGCTGTGAAGTGACAGTTGTTATTCAACTCTAAGCAAGTTTCTGAAATAAAGACAATTCTTAAACTTCGAAATTCCAAAAAGTTTAGATCTTGCAATTTTCCTCCTGACGTTACTGAAATTCTTTGAGTCTCCAAAGTAAGGGATTAACTGAACTTTTTCTTATCAGCATTTGTGTTAGTATTTGGGGAAAAATATTTCATCAAACAAAAATCCATATGAGCAGACAATAAAGACAAATGAATAAGAAAAACGAGTGAGTGGAATACATGGCATTATCATTTGCAAAGACAGCAGGTTGACATCAAAAGGGAGGCAGTCTCTAACACTGCACAGAGAGAAAGTAAAGCTCAATTACATTTTATATTTTCTGAAATTGACTGGGCAATTAAAATTTTAGTGAAAGCTTCAAATTTTATACTATATAATGTAAAGCAAAATGCAGATATTTGATACACAATTTTCTAGTTTTTACTTCAGGAAAAGCATAATGAGAAAAAAAGATTTATAAATCCCTCAGGCCCATTTAAATGGTTTTATAAAATGATTTTATAGAAACCAACAGTTATTTGCATGTACAGTCATTACTTCTGAATATAATATGAATTGTACCTAGGAGTTGGGATTTACCTGAATGAGTTATAGATGATTTTCATTTTTAATGCATAATTGTGTCATAGTGTTTTAGGTATTCCACAGTCATGACTAAAAAAAAAAAACAAAACAACAACAACAAAAAAACTTTTGATTCGTTAATATAAGGAAGCAAAAATTCTATTTCTATAATCATTATCCACTACAGAAAGAACTTCACAGCCTAATTTACCAAAGGTAAAATGATTCACTGCTACGTTTCCATAGACTGTTATCATCACCCCTATTTCTTAAGCACAAAATAAAATTCTTCAATGTTTCATATGTATGTTGTCAAAAATACTAATACAAAATATCTTCAACTGGTGGAATTCCAGGAGCTAAACACAAAAGTGTTCAATATAAAATGTTTGCCAACTTTGTCCTCTCTAATTTTACAGCACTTTCAGATACTGGGACCTAATTGTTTTGTGGTTTCTCTTCATCTTGAGTGCAAAGTTCTGTATCAACAACTTTCTCTTCCATTATTTTTGGTGGTGTATTTTGCCACATACAAGATCACTTCATCCAGCTTCAGTCATGTGTTCTTCCCAACAGTTTATGTCATTATCATAATGAATTTTCTCACCTTTAGCAAGTTGTGGAAATAATTGCTTTTTAAAACAAGTCAATTTTTTTTTCATGTTTCACTTATAGATTTCAACCCTTCCTGTTCTGTCCTGTATCATCCTTACCATCTTGAGAGTTTTCAGATGCTATCATTTCCAAAATGCTAACATTTCAGAAAAATATAATAAGCTGAGTGAGGTTTTATGAATTTGCTAGCCCTTGTTACAAAACTTTATCTTTTAAAACTATCACTTTCCTTTTAAAGTGTTTTTTGCATGATTTGATTTGTCAGAGATGTTCTCCAAGCTGGTGGTAGCACTTTGTAAACCCTGTTCATGTCTTATTGCTTCACTCTCCACTCTGCCTTTTAATGATCTTGATAATTTTTTCTTCCTTGGCATCAGGAATTTCAATCTTGAGTGCTGCAATTCTCTTAATAGTTCTAAAACTTTTATTTCTGCATTCTGAGGTTTAAATATGTATAGCAGTTCTTTTGTAAATGGAAGATATGCACTTAAAGGTTCCTTTGGATAACTATCCAAGTGGATCAAAATTATTTCAAATACACTCAGAACTAAAAGGTGAGTGCAACCTATTGCCTGCCTTTCCAGTGCCTGGTATTTCCAGGACCCTCCACACTCTCCATGTGTCCCAAGGAAACACCACTCTATCTGTGGAAAAGCTGTGTTTGAGTCCCAGCCCAGATGAACAGCCCTGACCATGACAATTCAAGCCCTGTGCCCCCCTACTGAGTCTGTTAGAGCCTCCACTCTTGAGACACTACTGCAATAAAAAATCATTCTTCTACGCAGATTTATTCAAAGGACATGACTTCATTTGCTGCTCTAAAGTTTTATCGAAGTATATTTTCATGTCATCCACAGCCACAACCTATGGAGTAGGTTGACAAAGGCCAAACAAAATACTTAGGCATGGCCTGTGGTCAAGAGCACTTATTAAGACTTATTCATAGGGAAGAATGTGGTTATTTAATACTAACCAAAAGGGTAAAGTACAGGAGCGGAGTCATGGATGGGTCTCAGCAGTGAGGCCAAACAGGAAACTGAGAGGGCAGATGGTAGTGGCTGGGTAGGAGACTCCACAGTTGGTGATGTTGATGACAGCCTGCGGACTATAGAACTCCACATTGCTCAGTCTGACCCTCAGCTGTTGCAAGGAGAGGATTTATAAACTAGATAGCAGGGACATCATTAGTTTGCTTTGCTATATTGTATCAACAGCATTCAAAAAACAAATCTGAGCTTATGGGCAGGAATGTAGTTCCTACAAATAACACTAGTTTGCCCAGTTCTCAGTGTACATCAAATAATCATGGTGATTTATGATGTCAAACGTTCCCGCAGTCTCAGTTGCTCAGAGGTTATTACTGATGGGAGCCTAGGGCCACTGTACTCACCAGTGAGTTCTCTGACTGATGAGTTCATGGCAGCCCGTGATGTTAGGCGGGGGGCTGGGTCTCTAAGGATGACGGGATGAGTGCTTTTTTGTGGGCGGTTCCTCTTTTCTCTCTCTGCTTCGCGGATGCCGTGGTGTGAGTCACTTTCCTCTGCCATGCCTCTCTGCGACAATACTTCCAAGGGAAACACTTTGAATAGTGGTAGGAATTTTGTTTAATGTTTCTAGGTGTATGACACGTTATGTCTGTTAATAAAGGCCACCAAGAAAAAAATGTTCAGTTGAGCAAGTCAGATTTCATACAACTGTGGGGAATCACAGTTATCTCTGTGACAGGCTCCTGAAAAGTACTTGGTAGAGAATTAGACTTGGGTCTGGTTACTATGTGGAAGGTTTAAGTAAATGAGGCTTTTCTTTGGACTGTATGTTTGCAAGAAATGGAGTTAGGTCTAGTCTTGTTTATTAGATCTTGTGTAATCAAAGGGAAGAGTTAAAGACATCATATTACAGTGAGACACACATACCTATGTTTATACTACTGCAATTCATAAATGCTGGGAGTGGCCTTTATGCCCATCAACAGATGAAGGGGAGAAGAAAATGAATTCACAAACAATGTAGTGATACTTTTCCATAACGAATGATCTATTTCCATCATTTTTAGGGAAATAGATGCACCTTTTGATTATAAGTGAAACAAATCAGATACACAATTTTAAACATAACATGGTTTCACTTATATGAGAAATCTAAAATATAAAAATTCTAAAGAGAAAAGTAAATGATAGATAACAGGAAACAGAGAGGTAAGTCTTTTTAAAAAGGAAGCGGTCTGAGAGGTGGAGGAAAGGGGGATGGAAAGGGTAGACAAAGGATTAAGATGGGTAATGTACACACACCAACTCCCCATAAGCCGGGCAATAGTTAGGCTCTGCAAACATGTACCAATAAAATAAAAACTAAAGATAAAAATGCACAGTTCTCAAAGGAGGAAAACATACACTGAGGTTAAAGGCCTAACTGAGCCAAGTCACTCATTTCAGCCTGGACAGGGAAACCTGTGGTCATTTTCAAGTCTTGGTTCATGTTTATGTTTTGTACCTGTTCAGCCTTGATTACAGAGTACTGTTTTAGTATTGATTCAGCACAGTTACAAATGAGGCTTGTTTAAAATTTTGTTGTGTGTGTGAATATTTTTTTAAAATTTTACCATAGCACAATGAGAACTCTGTTTAAAAGCTGGGAATACCAAAGAAGATGGCATCAAGTTTGCTCCTGCACGTCATGGACTGATTTTTTGTGTCACAAAAGTAATCACAGGCTATTACACGAATATCTCCCAGACACATTTCCCTGTGCCCTTTTGCAATCATTCGCCACCCTTTCCCCACAAATTAGAAGCTACTCTTTTTCTGTTGCTATAGTTTCACTTTTTCTAGAATTTTAAATACACTAATATTTATCTTTTGTGTCTGGATTCTTTCACTGAGCCTGAGAGTCTTGATATTCACTTCTGTTGTTGAGTCACTGGTTTGCTCCTTTTTATTGTATATCTTTGCACAGATATGTAGATGTTTTGCCAAACTTGTGTACAATTGGATTACTTCTCCCACGTGGCCACTAAGAGTAAGGTGAATGTGTACATTCACAGATAAAATACATTTACATGGGCAAAGTTTTCTTTTTTCATCTTGGATAAATAAACTAATAATAGAACTTCATTGGGTAGAGCTGTGGGTATTACTTTTAAAGAAACTGGCAAACTATTTCCAAAGAGGTTGTGCTATTGTGCAATTCTATCAGCAGATAAGAGGGTTGTAGGTGTTATGCATCAACAAAAATTAGCATTTTGAAATATTCTGTCAGGTATATGTTGGCAACGTATGGTAGTTTTTGGTTGCGTTTTCTACCTGACTAAAGATGTTCAACAACTTTCATGAGCTTGTTGACCGTTCATTTATATTCCTGGAGAAAAGTTGGTCGAAAATAGTCATTCACGTGATTATGTTTTTATTTGCCATCTTGATGTCCTTTGTTAATTAGAAATTTCAAAAATACTTTTTTTTTTTTAGCAATCTGTACCTTGGTTTATAATATGTTTAAATGTTGGACTCATAAAACAAGCTTTTCGGATTTTAATGAAATTCAACTCATTAGCTTTCCTTTTAGTTTCTATGAGGTTTGTATGTGTGTACGTTACCCAGTTAAACTTTTGTATAAGAAAAGGTAGGTTTTCTTCTAGAAGTTTGAGGTTCCAGGTCTTCCGTCTATGTTTGTTGAAAGTTAGCTTGAATGTGATTTTTATTGCAGCTATAGGAGCTACAGATATCCTATTCTTCCAGTGTTCATGCTTTTACTTTTCCTCTTTTGGGGGATGGGTACCAGGGATCAAATTCAGGACCTTGCCTTTGCCAGGCAGGTGCTTGCACTGCTGAGCTCTACCCCTTGCCCTTTGCTTCACCTCTCAACGGAGTTTTCACCCACCCTCCTCCCTAGAGTCTTGTATCTCTTTCAGTAGTAGTCCAGTACTGTGGTGCTGGGGCCCACTTAGCACCATAGTGAGCTGTGGGGGAAAGACATACTCTGCAGTCATATCATTTCTGTCCTTCGGAAATCTGTTTCTCAGAACACAATGACCTTTACCAGTGTGTCTCTTCAGGTTTTACTTTTGGAGGTTGAGCTCGTGCAGGAATAACGCTGTTAGAGACCTATGTGGACCACTGTCAGGCGACAGCTACAGAGTACTGTATGTTGTACATTTAGTTGCTTGCCCAGGGTTGTTGGCAGCTTCCTGGGGGAAGCAGTGGCACCGAACAATGCCTGGCTGAGAAAACACTGAGAACCGGTTTTGAGAGAGTTACAAGGAGCAAAATCAAAGAAAAACTCAGTCACTCCGTGGAGGCTGGAGAGAGGGCTCCGTCCTGCTGCGTGTGTGGGGGAGGCTGGAGCCCGCTGGAGCCCGTAGACATCTGAGGAAAGAGACATGGAGATCAGCACCTGGGACAGCGGCTATTCCCCCACATTTTGTAATAAAGCAAGGAAAACTCAGTCCTCCAAATGGATGAAGACCCTCCCATCCAGGGAGATCTGCAAGGGGCACACCCAGAGCTCTATCCCAGGACAGGAGTTAGAGGGGAGCAACAGTCCACGATGCCTGGGGTGCGCAATTGTCTGGCCCACAGTGCGAACTGTGTGGCTAATGGGAAGGAGTGATAGCAGCAAAAAGGAAGCTATGTGGAAAGAAGTTCCTGGGAAATGCTGTAACATGAGCTTCATCCTTCTTTGCATCGAAGAGTTTTATCCTTACTCCTGTTATAATTTTGGTTGGTGTAGCTATGGTAACTTTGCTGGGTTTGAGGCCTTTGTTTCATCTTTCTTTCCAGCTTCTCTTCATTTTTCTTACACTTCTTTCTTCTGCTTCTTCTATACTGGTAATGGTTGGTGCTAACACTTTAAGTGTCAAGCGTTTCCTCTTTGGCTGCCTCTTCTTTTAGTGTGTCGTCTCTCCTAGTGCTGAATTCCTTCCCTATCTCAGTCTTACACATTCTATCTGCTACTCATCATCTGGGCTCCTTGCCTTTCCCTTTTCATCTCCATCTGTTTTACAGCATAAACACATTAGAAAATAACAACTAGCGCTATACATTCAGCAGTATCGTTTAAAGGCATATCAGCATAATAGTGAACAACACTGGGCTTATTGGAATCAAACGAAATTGCTTATGGGCATATTAACAGGCACCAACATTCTCACAGCCTCATTGAAGTCCTAAATAACACAGTCAGGGGCCATTGCAAGGACAGGGAATGGGTAAAATCCTGGGTCTAGCAACTGTTCATTAGAAGTATGAGTTGAGATTTTTTCAGAGACAGGAAGGGTTAAAGTCATTTTGCTATGAACTATGACCCTTCACTTGGGTCTACAGACATCCAGTTCCTAAATAAAAGCACATTGAAACTTTTGACCATTTATTTTTAGAAAAATAAAAGCACAAAAACATATTAACACACAGACACAAATCAGCATAAAAAATAGTACAATCAAAAAAGATCTACAGACAAGGTGACATGGGCTCAACAGTGGTTGTTGCTTTACCTATTGATATCTTCGAAGTGTATATATATGAACCCAGATACATGCAAAACTGGTCAGACAATTAATCATCTCAACAACAGAAAAACACAAAAAACAAAAACCAAAGCAAAAACAAACAAACAAACAAACAAACAAAAAACCACCAATAGTTACTGCTTTGCATATAGATACCTTCGAAATGTGTGTTCAGGATAACACATACAGACACACAAGATTGATCAAATAAACCATCATCAATCATTAATTAGGATTAAATGATATAATACAATAGTAGAACCATGTTAGGCCTACTGCATATATGTATATTCATATATACATACATACATTTCTGTCTCTTTCTTTTCTCCTTTCCCTCGTCCCATCTGTTCTTTGTTTTTGAACAGATTTCCTTCATGTCTTTTAGTTTATATTCCCACCCTCGGGATCTTACACCAGTGATACAATACGTTGCCTGCACATATATCGCTGATCTATTTCACTTATGAGTATGGACTCCAGTTTTGACCACTTGCCTACAAAGTCCCCAAAACTGTCTTTCTTTACAGCTGAATAATATTCCATTATATAAAAATGCAACAGTTTTTTAATCCAGTCTTCTGTGGATAGACATTTGGGTTGCTTCCACATTTTAACTATTACAAAATGCGCTGCTATAAACATGGGTGCACATATAGCAGAGTGATATGATGTTTTCAGATCTTCTGGGAAAATATCCAGAAGAGGAATAGCTGGTTTGAATGGAACCTCTAGACCTAGTTTGCAGAGAAATCTCCAAACGGCTCTCCACAGTGGTTGCACCAGTCTGCATTCCCACCAGCAGTGTAATAGAGATCCTACTTCTCCACAGCCTCGCCAGCATCTGTTATTGGATGACTTTTTCATACTGGCCACTCTTACTGGGGTGAGGTGAAATCTCGATGTTGTTTTTATTTGCATTTCTCGAATGACTAAGGATGTGGAACATTTTCTTATATATTTATTTGTCATTTGTATTTCTTTATCTGAGAAGTGTGTATTCATCTCAGATGCCCATTTCTGGATTGGGTCTTTGAATTTGGACAGGTACATGTTTTTTTAATTCTTTGTATGTTTTGATAGAAGACCTTTGTCTGAGGAACAGCCAGCTAGGATTTTTTCCCAATTTGTGGGTTTTCTTTTTACTTTGCTGGTGATTTCTTTAGATGTACAAAAACTTTTTAGTACGATGAGGTCCTAATTATTGATTCTTTGAAGTGTTTCCCTTGCAGTTTCATTTTTGTTCATGAACTCTCTGCCTACTCCTATGTCCTCAAGATTTTTACCTACTTTCTCTTCCAATAGATTTAGAGTTTCTGTTTTAATATTGAGGTCTGTGATCGATTTCGACTTGAGTTTGGTTCATGGTGATAGACTGGGGTCTATTTTCAGTTTTCGACAAGAGGCAAGCCAGTTTTTCCAGCACCATTTATTGAACAGGCTTTCTTTTTTCCAGTGGGTTTGGTTGACCCCTTTGTCAAATATTGAGTAGCTGAGTGGGTTTTTCGTTATGGTTGCATCTTCCAGTCTGTTCCATTGATCCTCAGGTCTGTTATTTAGCCAGTACCAGGTTGATTTTATTACAGTAGCTTTGTAGTATAATTTCAGGTCAGGGATTGTGATTCCACCTGACTTGTCCTTATTGCCCAGGATTGCTTTTGCTATTCTGGGTCTCTTCTGGTTCCAGATGAATTTGAGGCATGTTTTCTCTAGATCTGTGAGGTATGCTAACCTTAGTTTAATGGGAATTGCATTGAATCGGTACAAGAGTTTTGGTAGTATGGCCATTTTTACAATGCTAGTTCTTCCTAACTATGAGCAGCGTATGTTTTTCATTTATTGAAATCCTCTTCAATCTCCTTTTTCAGAGTACTGTAGTTTTCACTGAATAAATCTTTCACATTCTTTGTTAGATTGATTCCTAAGTATTTCAATATCTTGGTTGCTATTGTAAAGGGTATGGTTTCCTCAAATTCTCTCTCAGTCTGTTTGTTGTTCGTGTATAGGAATGCTATTGATTTTTGGGTGTTGACTTTGTATCCAGCTACACTGCTGAATTTGTCAATTAATTCCAGGAGTTTTCTTGTGGAGCTTTTGGGGTCCTCCATGTATAGTATCATGTCATCTGCAAATAGTGATAGTTTGAATTCCTCCTTTCCTATCCTAATTCCTTTAATTTCTCTCTCTTGTCTGATTGCTCTGGCTAGTGCTTCCAGAACTATGTTGAATAGGAGTGGTGACAATGGACATCCTTGTCTTGTTCCTGACTTTAAAGTGAAAGTTTTCAGTTTATGTCCATTTAGTATGATGTTGGCTGTTGGTTTGTTGTAGATGGCTTTGATCAGATTGAGGTAGAGGCCATCTATTCCTATTT